>CAJNIZ010002947.1:71000-126547 GCA_905231905.1 Symbiodinium pilosum | reverse complement strand
TCAAAGGGTTTAGGCCACAGCTCATCTTATCTCCCATGCCAACTATGAGATAGGCTCCCTCAAAATTGCTTTAAATTTATGAAATACTTTCCACAAGGACCTACTGCTCGTTAGAATAACCTGAAACAGACCCACCCATCTTGTGTGTTAGGGCTTCTGGATACATGAGTATGAGGCCTCCGACACGAGTATGGGGTGTTGGGCTGGTTGGATTTCAGCATTTCAGGGATTGGAAGTCAGTATCGTGAAGCAAGGAGCTATTGGGTCGCTGATGCTCAAATACAGGCGCGTGCCATCTGGCTTGCCTACCATTCAATAGCTTCTCCGCTTTTGTGCAGATCGCTCGCGTCTGCACCCCTGCTTGCAAGGCCTTAGAAGACTGTTGACCTCAGTATCAAGCCTAACCTACGTTACTGCGACATGCTTCATTATGGTCACTGTCATGTGACTGTCACTCTCCGTGTCTATTGCACGAAGCTGGTTATAACTCTTCTTGCCATAGTAAGTTATCGAGAGCTGTGATTTCTCGTCTGCCCAAGGCATTTGGAGGACATCAGGAGAGCATCACTGCCTAGAAGGTATTTTTTGCTTTCAAGTTCCTTGCAATCTAGCTTAGCCTGGCAGAAGCCAAGTTCAGACCACACATGCATTCCAATCAGCACGTTTATTTATGGTTTTTCCCTGCTCACTTTTTTCTGAAAGTGGTAGTGGCAATATACTGGCATGACATGATTGGAGTATCATACCTGTAACCAGGCCCGAAATCTCAATAGTACCGCAGGTTGCGGTAGCTTTGAAGGCGTCCTCTGGCAGGAACTCTTCTCCCATGTGTTATGAGCGGCTTCTCCCATGTGTTACAAACCGATTAGGCTTGACGCTCAACAATGTAGAGCTGCATGTTGTGGCTTCAGTTAGAATAAGTTTTGAACTGGGACCCCTAGACTTGCGATTGCTGCTCCAGTTTTCGGACCCACGCTATGGGCTATGGCTTTTGAAGGTAGCGTTAGACCCACAGGGGGCTGGTCCAAATTCACACGGGGGAGCATGACGACAGCGCCTGACCAACTTTACAGACCTTTTCATACCCGTGCGAACAGCACGTTCCTTCTGAAGGAATACAACCTCGGGCACGGCATTCTTCTCTAGGTCCTCAAGTCTTAGAAAAGGATAGCCTAGCCTCAATCTCTTCAATGCTTGGCTTTTTTGAAGTCCCTTCAAGGTTCAGATGTCTAGTTGCACGGGTTCGCACTGAGCACCCTGCATCGTTGTGAACATACTGCCATATAGTTTATATACATATATATATAATATATACTGTATAGGTATACTTATATGATATAGGTATATGATATGGGTACGCGGTCGTCATCCCCTTGTTGGACGCCTCAGCTGAAACAAGCAGCGGGCAGTTCTGCCTCTACTAGCAACTGCAGATTTTGTTGACCAGGGGATGTCCATTATAATCAGAAGTTCAGGGAAATGCAGACATTTCGGGGGAGGGGGGGGGTGGACGACCGTCAATATATACACACATACATATGTAAGATTGAAATGCCCATTGCACTTCAACAACAGTAGAAATTTTCGTACGGGCTTTACATGAGAAACACGGAACGACATCCGGAATGCACAAAGCCTGTGCCTTCACATCATGGATCGCTTCATCCTTGCTTCTTCTAAATCCCGGCAGCCACAGCAGCGTTGACTAATTGCTGCGATTTCTGAGCCATGCAGGCTCTTTATGGTAAGACTGCTATATTTCTGGCGCTTTCTATTCGCTAGTAATCGTGCGAATATTCATCATCTTTCATGCTCGGCCCGGGGTTTTTTCCTGCATCTGTGGGGGTCTTTAAGGGTGCCCAGCGGGACACCACCACCCCATAGCCAGCCTATCTTTCTGAGTGCTGACGGAGGCAAAACATGCCGAGAAGTCAGCCCAAATTGATGGCTTGTTTCAATGCCCGTAACAGGGCGAATCAAGGGGAGCCAATGGCACCCTTTGAGTTGCACGCCGATAGGCTCATGTCAGATGTCAGGACAAACTGCGATGTCTCGATGATGTCGTGGAGAGGTCGACACGCGGAAGAAAAGACGGCCTCAAACTCAAACGCTACAAGCCAAGGAACGCTTCCTCCCTGAAGCGTTGATCGGTGTCTTCGGCAGTAGTTTGAGTTAGGTCCCTCTGCTTTGCTCTAGGAACATGCTGAAAAGGGCCGCACCGCTTGGGGTGCAGTAGGGTTGAGCGCCGGAGCCTCCAAGCCAAAAGAACTGCACAACTGCTCTGTCGCAGTCAGGCTTTCACTACATTGCAGCCTCGAAACCTCAATCCGAGACACTCTACCATTTGTCCTAAAGACCGGGTTTCCGGGTAAGTTAGCATGGGCTACAGCCAGCTCAAAATCATCTTCTTGCCCCCTGTTCCCCATCACGTGAGCCCAAACCTGTGAGCCACACAGTGCTAGCCTTTGCCATCCGGCCTGCGCCATCAACGATCACTTCCAAATGTCAGATGTCTTCAGTGCCAACAACACATACTTGCGAAATTGCACAATGGCATGCCCCGGGACCCTGTAAGCTTTGGCATGCTCCGAGGCAGTATCGCCAGGAAGCTGAAGCGAATGTGGAGGCCTCCAAAACGGTTCTTGCTGCATTTTGACTTTTTTAGGAAGCCTCAGCAAGGAGTCTAGCAGAAGGTCAGTAAGAATTAGCCTGGGGTACGTCCTTGATGTGGGGCCTGCAATCATCCCCACCCGCCACGCAAATGTGCTTTGATTTTCAGGTTGCCATATTCAGCAGCTCCGGCGTCTTCCCGGTCATCGAGGTGCAAGATCTGTAATTATCCAATTCCCTGAAACATGAAGCCCTGATACACAGGTATGCCTGGGCTTCTATATGCCTACAGCTCCAGTCCTTGATCCTAAGCAGCATGTATTCAAGCTTGAGTCAGAGGCAGCTTTGAGCTGAGCTGTAGATCTTGTGCCTACAAGACATACTAGCCAGACGGTTCTGTGGCCAAGCAGCCATAGGCCTGAAGGCAAGCTGCTGGAAGCCAACAGCCAATCCTAGATCCGAAGCCCGAGATCCTCTTAACTTCAACCCTTCTACGCTAAGAACAAGCCCTCATACACCCTATCTAGTAGGATTGGAGCAAAGCATCGTAGTTCCCAGCAAAAGATGTGGGAAGCCAATGAGGCCCCTTTTGGCACTCTGGCTTCTAGGAGAGGTTTTGCAGCCCGAGCCCAACACTCTGGCCCGAGACGGAAATAATTAGATGCACCCCAAGTAGCACATTGACTACAACTTTGTCGTGCTGAAGTCTCGTTGAGCATGGTTCACTTTTTTTAAAAAAAAAAGACACGCGTCTGCTTCCTTTGGAACAAAATTAAATCCCATTGGAGGATCCCAGTGGGCTGGTCAAAGGCCTGCGGCCGTTTACGCAGAGCGTTTGGGTCAAGGACCTCCCGACGACTTCAGTGATTCAGGGTGTTCTCAGAATGTCTTCAGGCCAAGAATCGCTGGGATCTAGCCTCTGGGTTTGATGCTGCGGCGCTGGTTGTCAACAGTTGTTCTGCAAGTTCCCCTTGCCACCATATCATGATCCCCAGAAAAACTAGTACTTTCGACATTCTCATTTACGCCTTGATCTGCCCAAGGGCCTCGACTACAAGTTAATCCAACCACAGGAACGGCGAATTGAGAGCACTGTTTTCTTTGAATGGCTTGGACATGCCAGCCAGTAGCAATGCGCTCAAGAGCTTATATGCGTTTGTAGAGCACGGAGTTAAACGTTTCCCAGCAATCCTGCAGCCAGGACAAGGTGTACATGCGCCCCATCGTGCATGAAGGACTTCTTTCGCGTGCTGTTGAGGTTTGGGGTTTGTTCCGCTTGGATTCTGTCTCAAACTCTCTCTGTTTGACCCTCTCTTTCTCTCTCTGCGGGGCTCTGCTTCGCGGCAGGGATGTTACGAAGCGGACGCAGCTTGTAAGAATCAGGCCCTTCTGAGTCTGCTCCTGTATCTAGGGTACAGCACAATACGGAAGGTTTTCATACGCCGTCCAGCAAGCACTGTCGGGGCTCGTAGTCGTGGTGTATGTTCGCACTTTGTGCCGCAACTTACTATGTCGCGCTTGTTGTGCAGGCTTACAAGGGCAACTTTGTTGCTGAAATGTGATTGAATACGCTATCGAATACGCTTAATTATGAATGATTATGCAGCCTATCACTCGCACATACCCGCAGCTCGTGTATACGTAGCAGTTTCTCAAAATGATTTATCCACGGTCCTCCGTGGGATCCCTAGGCTGCCAGAAGACCCCGCAGATGTAGGGACGTTCCCATATGTAGAAAGTCGCATATCTGAAGCCCAGGTGCATGGGACCAGATGTGGCCAAGTTTCGGGTCGATCGACACAGGCGAGTAGGGTAAATGGTCATGGGGACTACATGGCGGATTTTACAGGGACTAGGACTCAGCACCGGGTAGCTAGTGTGGGCCAAGCTGGGTGGAAGGGGTGGCATTTTGAGTGTGTTTGTTTGTTGATGCGGTGTATGTGGAGGCTTTGGAGTCATACTTCTCAGCCTGCTAGGTAAGGCAAAGTAAACATGCAAAGGCATCTATGAATCTGTAAACCCAAAAATCTCCCGTTGGAATTAAATGAAGCTGGCCAGACAATGACGTCGATGACGTTACTTCCAGCAGTACTTGCAACAATAGCCTGATGTCCGAAAGCACCCATGAACCACTACCTCTTCATGCGTCCGCTTTGTCCTTAATTCAGCTGGCAGGCTCTTGTGCTCGTTCTGGTCCTTGTGCGTGCCAGCGGGGCAGGACGCTCGCATCGCCAAACGCCATGTTTGAACTTCAAAGCCGCCACATTCAAGGCTATCCTGTTTAAGGAGCTACGGAAAATTTGAACAGCCTTATCAGAGAGTGGCAGAGAGTGGTCTCATGTTCTTTCTTCCGAAATCTAGAAAAGGTTGCCGTCTTGTTCAGAGTATACTTGTGGATTGTCCTAGCTACAGGCAGGTGCAACTACGTCACTACGTGTCGGGCAAATACCTGCGCAAAGCTGATATACAGTTGCACTACCAGTGGATCATGCTTTGGACATACCAAGGCTCCCTCTCCCTCACACACGCACACAAGCGAGCCCCTACAGCTTCACGAGGCCTAGGTGCATACAGGGCCCCATCGATTGTAGACGGTCGAAAAGCACACAGCTCTCAAGTTTTGCCGATTTAGAAAACCAGGCCCAACCCCCAGGCCAAAAAGCCGCGTGGAAAATCTCGGGTTGAAAGCATGGCCCCCTGGTATGGGGCCCTTAATCTTGGTTTTCAAAGCCACTTAAGGGCCCATGGTCAGGATCCGGACACGTAGGGGCCCATGGTTAGGACCTTAAACACTTCTAAACGCTTTGCACCAAAGCTTCCTCACAAAGCTTCGTTTGATGCGTGACTGACTCCATGATGTGCATCTTGCAGCTGCAGAATATCCAGGGGGTTAACACACGGAACCTGCACCAAGATACGTACGAACCCCTGAGCCGCTAGCCCTGGGCCCCGTCAATTATCCTGCCCACTTGCAATCGACAGCCAGCACAAAATCTCCAGTCAAACCTTGCACGCATGTCCTATTCGGACAATGAGACAGCAAGCTAGAAAGATCAAAGATTGCAGGGCGGCTATATTCACCCGGCTCCCAGTCTCAAACCCCAAATCTCCAACTGAAAGCCTGGCTTTAACACATAGCATTTCCATCCAATGGCTGCTTGCATACACACGGGCACTCCGAACCAGAAAGCTCTAAGCGTCGACTTGATTTTCAAGGCGGGCTACGCTTGTGAAAGCTTTGCCATGTCTGAGAATGGATATCACATGCCCACATGATGGTCCTGCTTATAAGTTTGTCGAGCACATACTTTCATAAAGGCACGCTTGAACGCCCAACATGTGTTGCATTTTGCTTTGTTTCCAGGGTCTAGTGTGCGCGTTTCCAACTTGATTGAGTGCTAACTTCGAAAATATTCCGAAGGATAATTGCAACTTGGCACTTGGAAAGAAGCTGCACTTGGCTTGCTGTTGGACTGCGGCTACGAGATAGTGGCAATTGCCGTGGGCTCGTAAGCCGCCGCGCCCTGAAGTCAGAACCTACAAGCAGCGTGAGTCCTTCTCGACCCAGCGCACAGAGAAGCTTTTTTTTGGCAACCTGCAACCCTCAAATGCAAATCCCGTAGATCCGCTTACCAATCTGCAATGCCCGAAGCCTTGAGGCAAAGCCTTGAGCGTTGGTGGTGAATGGCTTTACAGCCCTAGGGCTGGGAGTTTGGGGGCAAGCCACTTTAGCCCCGCTGCGCTTCCCTTCAAACCATCCTGTGGCACAGAATGATAGCCCATTTCACTCATGGACCCCCAGCGCTGCATGCTTGAAGATCGCGTCCTGAGCCCCGCGTCGTATCCATGGCAGACGGGGATGGGTCGCTTTGGCTGCATTTGCGCAGTGAATCTGTTATGATCCCAAACCATGATACAATCGAGCTTACAAACACGAAGAAGTCATGTGATAAACAATCGGAATTTCAGGGGTCGTTCCGGGCTTTGGGGGGTTCATGTCACGATCTTGAAGTCCGCAGCTTTGCATGGGGTTCAATCAGCATGGGTTCAATCAGCATGTTGTCCGCAGGCGAACTAAGATGCTGCAGGCTGGCAGCAGGGGGATGTTCTTCTACGTCCCGAACTGTGATGTGGCTGTATTTTTATCATCTTCTGTCCGCAGCCAATTTTTTTTCATACCAAAAGCCGTCGTTTGCAGCATAGACTGCTCTGACCTCCAACGTGTGTAAGGGTGCGGTTTTCACATGGCTTCAAAACGTGTAGAGCCTACACTTCCAAGTCTGTGATCAAGAATGGAGAACATGCTGGGAGTCGTATCAAACTTCGTGTTCATCTTGGATGCCCTTGGCAGGGGCCTTGCTACGAGGCAATCCGTATTCATTGCTGATATTCAGAAACATACAAATTTTGCTGGAAAGTTCCGGCAGGTCGAGCTGCATGAACAAAACAATGCACATGTTCAAGACACAGCCCGTGACACGGGAACTGTCACACGTAATCAGTGGCGGAAGTTGTGGACTCTCAACCTTCAAGCCCCACCCCCCAATCCTGCGCTTCAAGTAGAACCTCCACAATCCAACATCTTAGCCCAAGATATGGCGACGGCGAGTTCAATGACTCCAACACTACAACGCTGGAGGCAACGGGGAATAAGGCTTTGAAATATCAGGGCGTTCAGAAGATGACCTTGGTTGTGGGCTCTGGCTTCGGGTCTGGCGTTGAAGGCAGGAGCTCCCTCAGTAGATCTCTGGTTGAGAGGAAGAGAGGCGCCCTTCACATGGGGCGTTTAGCCGTTTAGCCTGCAATCCTTAACCTATTGCATCCCACATCTGCATCCCCCTGCAATTGATCCAGCCCGCATTCCGTTTTACAAGCATGGAGAGAGCATTCATCAGCTCAGCGGACAACATCTTCCCCAACACAGCTGAACCACAGTTCCTATAAAGATTCAGGACACCCGCGCCAAAGACTTGTTCACGACGATCACAACACGTGATGGCTTTGTTGCGGCAAACTGGGAAGAGTCACAGACGCAGCTTGCCCGTGGGGAGGTTGCAGCAGTTCAGTTTTGTTGCATTGGTAGCTTCGCGGATGCGAACAAGATGCATGTTGCCGTTTGGCGGCCTAGCTAGTCAGCACATGCTTGACTGTGAGATTATGTCTGCCAAATTGTCAGTAGAACGGGTTGACGTCTCCTTTGCCCGGCCCGCAAGAAGACTCAGCGGTGCAGGTTTAGTGTGTGTGACTGGGTGCCGGCCTAAGGCACGCAGCTAGTTGCCTGGGCATGCCCGTCTAAACAAATACTGCCTATAACAGGGCTACCCCATCATACAGTATCTGAATTTTCCAAACAAAGGTGAGTGGGCCGGTGCATTCAGAAGGTCTTCACGAGATCCCTTTCTCAAGTCAAACATGCCAACAAAAGTCGCGTGGGGCAATTTTCTAACCGAAGCCCAGAATTTTTGCCTATGAAAGAGCCACCCAGTTCAAACCCTCACAGCCTCGGCCCGCATCCGCTAAGCACCGCTTTGGATGAAACTTAACAATCTGAAAAGTCTGTACAAGCCATAAATCCAGCTAGGCATCTGTTGCTCTTCCTCGGGCTGTGGGCGGGCCTCCTGCTGATGAGTCTTACCATGGGCTCCCCGGCTGGTGGGTCCAACGTGGGTTCCTTATTTCATTGGAACACGGTCGCCTATGCCCATTCTGAAGGGTTTTGTAGGTTATTTCTGGTTCAGCATATCACCATGTTAGTTTGTCAGACTTCATCCTACGAGTGTTGTAGTGGCTTATGCCTTCCAACGATTTGGTAGTAGATTCTGTTTGTAGTAAAAGTCTGTTTGTGTAGCATATGCTTTTGAACGAGTCCAAAGGAGCGTTAGGCACATTCAACCGCTCGCGCTGCTCGTGAAGGGTTGTTTTTGCATGGGATCATGCAGTATTTTGTTGGGCCTTGGGCCTACTTGGATTATACATCCGCCTGCGGTGGACACCTTGTAATTTCTTGAAGCTTCCCGCCTCAAGATCCAGAATAGCATATCTCCAAAAGTTCAAAGCATCTATCAAGTTTTCATGTTGAACCCGAGACTCACGCTCGTATCGCGAAGAGGATGGCGAGGCTGAAGTTCAAAGCATACCAAGACAAGAGCACTTCCCCTGTCAACCAGAACGCCCAAGGTTGACGATACATAATTTCACGGCTTGAGTCCTGTCATCTGTCACAGATGAAGTGCAAGCCGTGCTGAGGAATTACCAGAAGGATCTGGTCTCCCGACTCCCTCAACAAACAGCTGGGTCTTCAGACTCTCGGACCTTGTTCTTTCCCAGACTCGACTTGGTTGGCGCTCAAAGATTTGAGTCTAGGACCTTGCGGTCTTGAGGCTGTAAGGTAAGGCTTGCTGCTTACGTGGAGAGTGCAGGGCTTTCAGGGTCCAGGATTTCCTTGCTCCTACCATATCTGAATCTGTGAGACACGACGTTCTGTGCGCCAGACTCAACGCACCTCACGTGCAAAACACCTATAGTTTCCGGGTATTTTTTATGGACATTGGAGATTTTCATCCCGGACCGTTGAGTGTAGTTTGGCACATAAAGCAGCGCACTTGGAGCGGGCGGCAGTGCCAATGGTTGCATGGCCAGGTTTTTGGGGGTCGTACCGTCCCCGGCCAGAATGCTCACAGAGAGTGACCAGAACTAGTAACTAGAACACCTCGTCGTCAGAGATGGTAGCGGAAACGAAAAACACCAGCCAAAGCCATAATGCGATATGATATTAGTCGCATCATGGCATCAGCAATGCTTGCAACAGCATGAACGATGGCAAGGTGGATGATAGTCGCTCTCCCCTTAAGTTTAAGGGAGGGTCATGCAGCACCATACCTTGCAAACAGCAGAGACCAGGATCGCCGTGCTGAAGCATAGCGTGTACTGGAATATCTTCATGTTTTTGCTGCTGCCGCTTGGATGCATCAGGGGTTGGCTGCAGCAGGCACAAGAACAACCCTGTGCAATGAAGTCTCTTGGCACCAGATCCAAGAAGCACCCACGAAGACTGTACCAAGGCTGTCTTTGGTTGTCCTCTACGTGCTGAGGTCGGAGAAGGCTGGTCTGCGCAGGGGTGGGGATGCGAGATAAGTGATGACAAACAAGATGGCAACAGCATTTCAAACTAGCAAAAGTAGCAGGGGAAATAGCGTTTGGAACAACTGACGTTGTGCACTGGTGGCAGAAGCCACAGCAACATGAGAACGTTTATCGCGTGGATTTCAAACAAGCTGGATAGCTGGCTTGCATGCTTGTGGAGGTCATAAGTTAGCGTGAAGTCCGTAATTGCTATTGTCATCCTTGCTAGCTTTGCTTTCTCACCATGGCACAATGAGCAGTATTGTTTTCACTCGTGCCATGTGATGGCTATGGGATTTCGTGCTGCGTGCCGGCTGCCATCTGCTACCACATGTTTCCTTGCCAAGTTTGATGGCTTACGGCGGTAGGGTTGAAGTGAGCCTCTCTTGTACAAACATATGATTATGTGGTGCTCGCAGTTGCTTCCAAGTCCAATGATTTGTTGACAAGGGTCGAGGAATTTGCATTGGCAGACTCAACATGCAACCACCAAACAAGAGTAATAGTCTACTCGATTTTGGGCTGGCTGCACAGGTACAGCTGGACGAGAACTTGATACTTGGCAAGAAATGGACATGATGATGCCAAAGCCTTGCAAGCAAGAATGTCGGAAAACTTTGTCTGCTCTCCAGAATTTCTTCCTGTTCGGATTACTTTCGGGAGCTAATGCTGTTTACATGTGACGCCAGTTCATTCCGATGGTGCTCCAAGGCAATTTGCCAACCAAAAGTGGCACTGAGCTAGTAGCTTTCCAACGCTTGGTGAGACAAGCTGAAGTATGCTTCAACATTTGCGCAGGCAACCTTGCGAGGTGCATGTGGTATCCATTATTAGCTGCTAAGCTGAAGCTCGCAGAATACCCAGCTGATCCATTGCGTAAATTCATGCTTGCCAGCCTGACCTGAGGACATTCTTGGAGATTACTGCAGTCTCCTTCTATGCGATTGAGGCTTCCGTGTAGGTCTGAAATCCAGAGTGGATCCGATTTCCTTATAACCTGGCACCTTGCAGTAGTTCTTCCAGGGCAATGGATGGTCAAGTTCAGAAACCGTGTGACTCGCTTGATCTCAGCCTTCCCAGAATCTAGCAGTAAGTGGAAGCTTTCGCATGATAGGCACCGTCCAACAGCCTTCAAAATGAGAACTGTATACGAGCTTCGGCAGTTGTTCTCCCCACGCTCCCTGAAGAAGATGGTCTCGACGCTAGCTTGAAAAGTCCTTCTCTTCACCAAGCCCGTACTCGTGGGCTCCATGCTTGTGCCAAGCCTGTCGCTGCAGCCTTTCTGGACATATTCTCCTACGTGCCGCCTGTTCTGGGCAGTGCAATGTTCCTGCTTTCAGTTTACCTCAGATGCTGTCTTTCGAAGCAGAGGTCCCTTAGATCTTCCTTCAAAACATGAGATCGACTGGGACACCCCATATAAGCAACATTTCGAAACATTCATCCACTGCGATAAAAACCTCTGTCTACCGCGGCTGGAATCTTCGGTGCGCAAGACTGGGCTCCGAAGGATCAGCGTCATTTCACTTTGTTAGGACTGTCCCCCCTCCCCCACCCACGACAGGGATTTCAGCATCTTATTTCGGACATGTGCATGATAAACGGGCCTCTGAGAACTAGCCCAGGAGGACAGCACTGTTTCAGCCCTCGTTCAAATCCTTCCGCCCGGGGGGATCCACAAAGCCCGCCTGGCGGCCTAGCGAATGGACATCCTCTGTTCACAGCAGTGCTGGAGGCTCATGGGCGTTTAGAGACATCAGAAAGACAGGTTCTAAAGAATTCTAACCGTAGCTACCCCAGCTAGACAGCTAGAGCTAGGCATGAACCTCGCAATGAAATACAAATTCAACAAGAACGCCGGAGTTTCAAGGACCAAAACATTTCAGAAGTTTGCTGGCCTCTGCTCATGAACAACAGATTTAGAGTCGAGAGATCCTGGCCCCTGCTTCATGTGAGCGAGCTTCGAAACTCGCGTTATGGGAAGCAAGTAACGGTTGGACACGGAATACGAAAAGGCTGTAAAGTGATGGGGAAGCCTGAAAAGCGACACCCTGCAATCCAAAAGTCATTGCGCTGCACTTTGAAATTAGCCGACATGTAAAGCGACACCTCACTTTAATATTTGCAACATCTATGCCGACAAAACCCTGTAAAGCGACGGGGAACCCTGTGAGGCGACACTCCTCATGAGGCGTCCATTACCTTAGACCAGGAGTTTAGACGGGCGCTCATGTAAGCCTTAGAAGCCTCCGACAGCCCTGGGTTTGCGACAGCCCTGGGTTTGAGGCCTTCATCAATTGGTTCTACTACTCGAGTGGGGGCCTGGATGGCATCATCAGGTTCTTCTGGAGCTACTCATCCAATTTCTGGCACATCTATGCTCAGTGGGTTGTTGAGATTCGGACTTCGGCTCTGGAGGCAGAAAGACGGCATTAGGATCTCACCTGATCATGTTGGTCTGGGGATGAGCAGGGATCAGGGTCCCCGTTTACGTCTAGATGATGCTAGATGCACAGGCTCTGGTAAGCTCAATTCGCCAGCCGGACCTGTCAAGCCTCACGAATCCATTCACGCTACACAGCGGACCCTGAGCCTCGAGCCTCGGTCCGCTATGAGCCTGTACTCCGTTGGCAATGAAGCAAAGCAGCCTACGAGCTCCGAAGCAAAGTAATCAGGGATCCCACAGTTGAGGTTTGGAGTCAGGCCCGCGAAAACCTTGGGACCCGAGCCTTCTGTTTTCAAGGTTTGAGGCCTGCTGGATGCAAGCGCTACAGCTACAATATCCAACGAAGACAGCTATAGCAGGTATCAAGGTTGCCTTATCCATGGTCTGAGGGACGGAATTCCGCGATGTCGGCAGTTTTTTCGGTGTAAGACGGCTCCCTGTTTGAACCTGCACCTTCATGTCGTGTCTGCTGAGATTACATGATGGTGGTGTGCCTGGTCATCCCTTCCGTTCTCTACCGCAGTCTGTCCGGACCTTGCTTATAGCAAAGCGTTCTCACAGGCATTCAGGGTTGGCATAGTGGATGTTTGTAATTTGTAACGTTAGATACTTCGAGGTATAAGTAGAAAGGTTCGGCGCATTTCTAGAGCATGTTAGCGTGGGAAAGGAGGCTTGACAAGTTCAAGTCTTGGCCAGGATGTTCCTGTTCCTGTACGTGCTCCGGATAGCTTGTGGCATGGTTCTTGTGGAGACGGCTCCCTGCGAAAGTTATTGTTGAGGAGAGTAGGGAAGGCATCGATGCAGGTTACTCAAAGATATCAGCTGGTCTTCATGACACCCTGCATCAGTAGCCGTGCACAGAACTCAAAAGTCTGTTGCAGGATTGAAGGAGGCCCCAAAGGCACGACACCCTGAAGTTGTCCCACCCCCCAAACTCTTTACTGCAAACTCCAACCTCTGTAAGCCAGAAGCCAATGGCAGGACAGCGGTCTCACTTTTCCTTCGCCTTTTGTGCCTCTATCCGAGCCTCCCAGATCTACAAGGAATGGGTGACTTTCCACAGAAGAGGGTCGCTTTGCTGGCAGCTGGTTGGGGAATCAATGCGAGGTAGCCTATAGGGATCATGGAGGTTTGAGAGAGTTCTGGGCTGTCTCGAAGTGTTGTGGGCTTATGGAGCACAGTATCTGTAGATTGCAAGCTAGAAGACCCTTACACAGGTCAGCATCTCGCCTCACGGGCACACCATTTTCTGTTCTTGGACAGGATTTGTTGGGCTGAAAATGTCAATGTTATTCTGGGGTCCAGGTTGGGGTTGCAAGGCTCTGCAAAAGAGCACAAAGCTACAGGGTTGGGGCTAGTGGACTTTCAGGACGTATGTCAACACATCAAAGTCGTGAACTCCCGAATATACACTCAAGGCATTTCGAAACCCCCTGCCGCAGCGTCCGGGACCCAACACCATGAATCCCAGGCGGATAAAGTTTTCCGACCACATCAGCATGTATGCTGGCACCTTCTTTGCTGGTGCCTTCTCGATGCTTGTCATAAGCATGCTATTAATATATGGGGCTAAGGTTGCAGGGCTTGGGGTTTGCAAGGGGTTTAGGGAAAGGGCCTATAGAGTGTGGGCATGTCAGAGCTGCCGGCCATTGTGCAATTTCTCTCGGGATGGTTTTCTACGTTTAGCTTCTGAAAGCAGGTCAGGGGCTCCATGCTGCTTGAGACCAAAGAACACGAAAACTAGCACACAGCATCTAAAGCCGAGGCCTTAAGCAGGAAATCCAAACATTCCATGCACAAAGTGATCTATCTGGGTGCTACGAACGGGGTTTTGTGAGGTGGTGCTAGCTTCTCTGCTATTATTCACCTCATTTATCAAGAAAGCCGTTTGCTTCATTGGGGAGATTTGTACACGCTATGAAGCCGAACGTAGCGAGGCCACATGGAGGTTGAAGCTCCCAGCGATTCAGAACTCGCGCGCCCCATCTTGCCCAGCACACAACAAACAAGACATCAAGACCCTCACGCATTCGTGCATCAAACCAACGCTAGCAGTGGTCTCCAAAGTCCCAAGTACATGCCCTGCATCTGCTATGATACCCAGGATCGGAATGCTTATCCGAGAGCTGGAAAGCTTGGCTCCTGGGCAATCAAGTTTCAAGCGCCATCTGCCGTCTTCTGTGTTTTCAAAGCCCCTACTCCAGGTATTTTGGACTTGTACAGAAGTGGAAGTTTCTGCATTCAGCCGCCTGCAAAGCCCCAGGATGGTGTGGATCCCAACTTCATGAATGGCAGCGAGCCACCTGATGGGATCAACGGCACTGCCTACGAACGCTGGTCTCTCTTTGCCCCTTGGCGCTCCTTTACTTTCCGGTCAGCTTTTGCAGAAAAGTTTGGCTTGGAAAGTCTTGGGCTGTGTGGACTGTTGGTTGGTAGCATGCTTTGAGGCTCACTAAGGCACGACAGGAACTCTTGTGCACAGGACTTGGATCTTGGTGGTGATTACCATCTGTAGTGGGTCTACCATGAGCACTAAACCCCGTCGATCCAGTTTCCTCAGCCCCAAACCCTAGCCTGAAGCCTTGAACCCTGTACCTTGCTGATGCGAAGGCCTCCTTCTACATGATGAGTCTTGGCAGAGCCATTATAAGTTGCTGTCTAGTGATTGGTGCCCATCCCGCATTGGGGCGTTGCAGTATGGGGTTACTTGAGCTGGCTCCGAAAGGTTGGGGGATGATGGAGTGAAGGAGTTCACAAGTGCAGCTGTGCGTATGGTTCAAGGTCTTCCAAAACCACGGGAAACTTGCCCATGCACCGGCGCAAGTGCTGCCGGCCTGGAAGCCCATAGGTCCTCCATGCTCCCTTTCTAGTTATGAGGAATAGGAATTTCCCACCAGAATCTTAGTAGGTGTACATTGCTGCAAAACCCACGAGAAGCCGAGGCACAGCCCCCAAAATCTGAGGTTGATCCACACTTCCAAGGTTGGCTTTGGCGATCTCAACCCTCGTGCCTGGCTCCAGACAAGTTCCATGTTTGACTTGTGCAAATCTAATCTGCGAAGCTCACAATTGCCCTGTAGTGTGGTAGTGTTCTCTGCTGCTCTGCCTGCTCTGTTGTTGAGACATTGTATTCATCGGAAGCTGGCGACTTGCACAAACCTATGGTACCACACTGTCCGCCCTTCCAAGGCACAAGTGGGAAAAAACCTTCGTCACAGCTGCCCCAATCAAAACAAAGTCAAGGCACCGAAGCCCTTCTACCAGCAATCCTTTTTGTCGGGACTGTTGCTCGTGCCTGGTTTTTGCTAATGGTCGTAGAGCATTCTCTTAATTGGTTCATGCTGTTGATCTGACGTTGCAAAAACTTATCACCCATTGCCAGAACGTCCGAAGGTAGATTGTGAGGTTCTTGGTATTTAGATCTACGGTCAAGCCTGACGGGCTCTGCAGAAAAAATGTCATGCTGTACGCTCAGCGAACCTGATATGCTGCTTCCAGCGATCACCCCAAGGTTTTTATTCAAAAGAGTTTGAATTGTAGTGGGATTGGGCTGATAGCATTCTTATCCTATAGGCCCTCTGCTCTTGTGTTGAGGGCTAGCGCTTCCTGAGTTTTCGGGCCTCCCGAGAAGGGCAGGGAATGAGGCTTCTCCACTCGAGCTCTCTAATCCTTGCATATTCCAATGGAAGTGCCCCCGCTACAATACTCATCTTGGCTACCAAAGCAATTCCCACGACGTCTGGTCCAATCTCAAACCTTCTTGGCAATTAGGCAACCCAGCAGCGCAATTCTTTTCGCTTGTCGGCACCTGCTCCTGCGTGCAACCTGACCATTTGGGGTCATGATGATGGGGGCCTTTCGGTTTAGAACGTCCTCAGCGTCAAGTCGGGCCATAGTAGTGGGATGCATGAGCAGCAAGCCACTAGTCCGATACCATCTGATGAGCATCTGATGTGTTTCCTATGTACAAGAATCAGTGACTTGCTATCCACATGCGGACATGGCCATCCTAGATTCCAATGATCGGCCTCTGTAGCTCCTAGGTGACACCCCATGGCACAAGCAATTTCTATTTTGTATGCTAGCAAACAATCCGCAAGGAACCGTGGCCCATCATACCTAGGTATCATACCCCGTACTGATCACTAGGTGCAGTTGAGGATATTGCATTTCAGTGGGTGCCTTTTTTTACTTTTGTGGGTGATTGTCACAAGCCTATGAACAGACGTCTACGGCATGGAAAGGGCGTGGGCGTCCTTCGGGGGAACTTTTTGAGGCTTTGGCCATCCACGAATCATGTTTCAACTGGGTTGCTGTTAAAGAACTTAAATAAAGTTACCATAATGGGTATATATAAGGATAATGGAAAAGAAAATGGAAACTACTATAATGCGGTTATATAGGGTTTAGGGNNCTTAACAGCAACCCAGTCAAGGGCTTCTGGCTCGGCGAAGGTACTTGATGGCTACGGTGCTGCTCAAAGTGCTGAAGCTCAACGCATCCCGAATGCACCTATGGCTTCGCAACCCCAGTAGTTGCAAGATTTACAGAAAACATATAGTAACGTAACTATGTGAAACTTTCACGGTCGACCGCGGTGACCGCCCTCAACCCTAAAATATGCCCTATTCTAGTATGGTAGCTTCCATTTTCTTTTTCCATTATCTCAATATAACCCCGATGGGTCCAAGAAGGGTCTTTATTCAGGGAAATCAGTTGCAATGGGCAGATGAAACACCTTCCTGGGGAGAGATAGCCGATTGAGCTCCAAACGAGAGCCATGGAGTCCCTTGCATGTCCAGCAGCTCATCGATTCCTAGACCAAGCCCACACAGATTTGTTTATCCTTGACATTGGGAGGTTTCAGGGCCGGCTCCTCCTGCTTTAGAAGCTTGCTACCCAGGCCCCGAGGAATAACCCAAGATTTTGCATCATATGGGAGTTCGGTAAACTTTCTTGTCTAGAATGCCAGCGAGCACCCTAAGCGCTTGATCTCTGAAGCTCTTCTGTAAACTTGGGCACTGAGTCGTTACTGTTTTGAAAGGAAGCCGGTGGGCTCTCGCGCCCGAAGTATCCGAACCGAGCTGGCTACAGGCAGCCTCCCTTGCTTGGCGTTAGCTCTGTGGATAGTTTCCTGTTTCATTGCTACCCTCTTTTGCAGGTAATTACTGTCCTCGCGGTTATTCTGGTTGTATTTGCCATGTGAGTTTGGGAAGGCTGTGGGACGGACATCTGGTACAGGGTGCAGTGTGGATGGATGGACCGAGCTATGGACTCAAGGATTTTGCATTTGTGCGTTGGGGATTTCTGGCTTCAATACTCCTGTTCCGCGGTGGTTAGTAGTGTGGAGGATTGGGGATCCAGCTTTGAGTGCTCGGACGTTTCTCGTTCCTGGCTGTCCAGTTTGTTTTGAGAGCGCGGTCAGGGTTTACTGTATGGCATGATTCAGAAAGTCTAGCAAGGACATCAGTAGCCGGGACATCGGGGTTCTGCAACTGGATCCACAAATTGTGATTGTGAGCAGGCACATCGTCATCACTGGCTCTGCCTCACTTCAAGTCTACTTGGACTTTCTGCATGAGTGACTGTACTGCAAAGTGGTGCTGCAGTCCTTGCACTTGAGTTTTCGGTGGAGGGTGTTCGTGGCCGAGAGGATGGTTTGGGCTACGGGCTTCAGGTTGTCGGCCTGGCGTTACGTAAGCTTTCCTCTGTGATGCTTTTCGCCAGATTGCGGTTAATTCCTTCTAGGTCATTGCTTGCAATCAGGCGTTATGAATAACGCTGGCATGGTGACGAGAGGTTCTTCCACACCGACAACGCGTCAGAAACTGACGATGTCGATGTCGTGATCTTGTCTCCTGGCTGTGCATGGCTTTCTGGGTTCCATGGGGGTGCAGAGGATAAGGCTATTCGTCAAGGCAACTTGCTTTGCTTGGCTAAAGGTCTTCGGTCCGGTGACCTGACCCTCAAAACCAACGGGGCAAAATCAAATCAGCAAACTCCACCCTATAGTAGCTGTCAAAATCGAATAGCCAAAGCCGCGCCAGCAGGCAGCAGACGTAAAAGTCCCATACATCTGAGGGGTTGAAAAGAAACTCTACCCTAAACCCTACCCTAGACAAGTTGCAGTCTGCTCAACTAACTGTGAAAAGTACGAGAGCATCGCTTATGAGCACCCAAAGTGGAGCCCCCAAAAGAAGCTTACAGCCACAAAGCTCAGGCATCTGCACGGCCAGCGAAATGTTATGCAACAGCTCAGCTCGACTTTGGGCCACCCAGCTGCAATCAGTCTTGCCGCTTAGTTTCTCGAAAACTGCTTGGACTTCTGGGATTTCCGTGCATGCGAAGCTTCTATTCGGATGCTGACACTGCCACTCATGGGCACCGACAGCATGCTGCGCAATCGGTAGACCCATTAGCATTGGCCGTAGCCGACTTTGCAATATCTGGTTGCAAGATCTGATTCCAAAGCTCCGGACCTCTAGACCACACACCACAACCAAGGGGCGTTGAAGCCCGAAGCCTTAAAGCCATCGTCAGGTACTGGTGAGAGCGAAGACCTGCGCATCCTCAGGAAAATCTGGATGGTTGAAGGCTCTGCTCTGTGCCTCGGATCATGAACTCACGCTTCTTGTGTCTCAAACTCCTAACTAATGGAGTTCAAATTTTATGCTTGTCAATTCAGTTCGCACGGGATTCCGCCATTGGAGCAGGAATGTCCAGGATGGCAACGTTTAAGACTTCCTGCTGTAGAGCAAGCGATTAGCAGCCCGTTTTCATATGCATGCGCAGGAAGGTTGCTAGCGCCTAGTTACTGAGCTACTGATAGCTATCGTATCCATGGTTTCTTGCTTTTGGGCCTTTCACGAAGCTCAGTCTGCAACACCCCCCTTGCAGCCCCCGCACCTCGAACATTGATCAGCAAGAGCCGAAATAAGATGAACCCAGGATGAGGGATAGCAAGCCACGCCTCCTACGCTCAAGACCACGTACCATGCAAATATGAAAGCACGAACCACTCTTCCCCTTCCTCACATGATGCCTCAACATCCAAGACGCAGTCCCCGCACTCCTTTTCACAAAGGAGAAGAAAAGATTGTAACAAACAGGGCGTACGCCTTAAAAAAACATTGCTAAGAAACTATTTAACACTATGGAGGCAAACGTGAACCTTGAAACTCACACTTCTACCAGAGCCCAAGCCCTGAAGCGCTGGTTTTGGACACTCCTATCCTCAAAATTGGTACGCCAAACTCAGACAAGCCGCGCATTCGCAATTCGCAGTCACTAAGTACCACGTCAAATAAGTACTTGGACACGATTGGACATGCAAAGCCGGCTGATCCCGATTCCATCCTGCTTAAAAATTCGCATTCACAAGTGCAAAAAAAAAACTTCACCCGGTTTGCGAGCCTTCATAGGTGGGGGTGTTGTCGCGGGACTGCCACTCCAGATCTATTGTCACTAGTACTAGTACTCAGGTGATTGGACCTATCTTTTGAAGTTTTCCGTGTTTGCCAGTACGAACTGCAGGAAAGCGGAGGACTTGGACCGCGTCCGCTTCTCCTCCGCCTCGGCTGCTTTTCTCCTGCCTAACCTGTGACCCGCCTTGTAGTCTTACGTTGAGTTTGGGCCACTTGTCTCCTTGGAATCACACTGGCTACCTGAAGAGTAGAACGGGACAATGTGAACTTGAGAGAGACCTAGTATCCCCGTACAAACCTTGCCGAAGGCATCCAAAGACCGTATAGCCCAATCCTCAGAGATCCATGTCGGGGCCGTAGCAGTCTTTTGGAGCATGCTCCGCGGATATTGGCTTTGTCTTCGATTAAGATGATGCCGGAACATCAGTGTTACTGTGTGTCTGGTTTTTGCATGGCCAGTGCTGGTGACAACGAGAATGAAACTGGAACTGATGGTGATGCAACAAGCAGTACCAAAACATGTTACAGGCCAAGTACAGTAGCCTTTGCTTGAGATGGGTCCTGTGGGCCCATCCAGTTCTAGCAGGAAAGTGTTTCGGCAGCCACGAAAGTGCATAAGAGACGCATTGTTGTTTGATGTTTGCTTCTCCTGCTTCCAGTCACTTTAGTCGCAGGCTTGTCTTGCCAACACCTGACACCCTCGCCTGCACTGTTGCTCTGCAAATTGATGTCCGCATAGTTCATAATTGTCTAAACCAGGTACGGGACCGACCCCGAGAAGGAAGATGTGGGCAACGTCATGCGCGCGTTGACCATGAAAAGGCTCGGTATCGAGATCGGCGTTGGTAGTTCGGAGGTTCTGAAGGATATGTCAACGAGCATTTTTTGAAGAGCAGCAGTCAGGCATCTACATGGCTTTCAAAGGAACCTTTGATGGTTTGGCGGGTTTCTTGCGGCAACGGCAATTGGCCATTGCTATGTTAAGTTCCCCAAAGAAGCTGCGAACATGCAACTTCGAAGCCCAGCGTTGCTAGTCAGAGCTTAGTGAGTGGATCGAATACAGCTGAACATGGTCCCTATGCAGCTGCAGCCACAGCCGCCACAGGCGGCGCCAGCAGCAGCAGCAGCCCCGCCGCGGCCGCTGCCACCTGCACCCACCAGGTAGCACCCCGCCATCAGCACCAGCACCCCGCCACCAGAATGACACCGGCACCGGCCCTGGCACCGGCACCGGCAGTCGCCGCCACCACCGCCACTAGAACAGCCCAAAATTGCATGGCTTAACCAGACTCCGAGTCGTGCCAAACAGATACCTAACAAGGAATCTTGGCGTTTTTGTGGACGCAAGGTGAAAGCACTCTTGCACATTGACGGTACCAACTGTCCATGTACACCCCTGCATGAAAAAAGTTGAAATAGTGCGTGCATTCTGCATGACAAGCTTCGAGCTAAGTCGCAAAGGATTCAAACAAGTGGAGTGCCGATAGCGCTTGTCATGACCTAATGCGGCACTGGTCAAGCACCCAATTACCCAATTGGTTGCGGTCCATGTTTTGAGGACAAGCTGGTGTTGAGGCTAGCCCCAAGATTCTGGAATTCCAGCACTGTAAGCCCCAAGGTCCTAAAGCTTGAAATCTACAAGCTTGATATCTCCAAATGGAAGAAGGCTCCGATCTCTAGGTTATCATGAGGATTTGCTACCATGTAGTTCTGCCATGACATCCCAAAAATCTTGTGATTCTGCGAAACCCTAGAGCGAGATTTTGAAGACTGCAACGCGCTGTACTAAACCAAGAATCCAAAGCTTCATGCTTCGGGTGACGTAGGCGGTCAAACAAACATTAAGTGACGGGGCCTCATACTGTTGGCATGCACCCTGTCAGAAGGGCGACAGCTGGCCTTAAACGTCGGACCAGTACTCCAAAACTCATCTACACCGCAATCCTCACCCTGTAGTGGGCGTTGTTGGAGGCATACCTCCTACATCCGAGTTGTCTGCATGGTGATGAAGGCTCCGGTAGATCTTTTGGCGCTTGCAGACTCAGAGCATCAATCAGGTGCAGAGCTTCAAGTTTTTGGACTTTGCGCATGTTGTGTGACATATTATTTGAACTTACGGCATCTTCTTGTATGGCAGATGACTGGAAAAAAGAAACCTCTGCAGCCATTGCAAATGCGAACACCTGCCCTTCTCGCCTGGAGCGAGCTGAGCATTCTAACTCCCAAGCCCCCATTCGAAGTACTTGTAAGGATCTCAGGCACTGAGCTTTGACTTCCCCAGATATCTGCAGGCTCACTCAATGGAAGGCTTGCTGGCTGTGGGCCTGCCCAGCCAGGTTCTCAGCTTCGTGTCGTTAAATCAGTTTTGGTCCAGCGCAATCAGCGCTTGGGACGTCCAGCAAATGATTATAGGGTAACTATTGGGATATATTGGGATACTGGAAAAGAAAATGGAAACTACTATACTATAACAGGGTATATATTCGGGTTCTAGAGGGATAATGGAAAAGAACATGGAAACTATCAATTCTTTTGGGTTTAGGGTCCTGAATCATGAGCCCCCTGAGCCTGGATAATATGGAGTAACAGGGTTTGATAGCAAAAGGAACAGGCCCTAAGTAACAATAATTACAGTAATAATATATAGTATGATATAGTAATATAGTATGATAGAAATATGTAGTATTACGGTAATATAGTAATAGTAATAGTTGGCTTTCAATATGACAAAATCAAAGTGCAAGGACAAGACATCATCTGCTTCGATAGCGCACCGCGGATGCAAAGCTGCTTTCAGCGGGCGATGCAGCCGTGCGTAATGATCTGCCAGAGTTACTTTATGTGTGATTCACAAAGTGGAGCTTTATAGGTAGGGGAGGGGGCTTCAGGCATCTAATTTTTCTTGGGGGTACATGGGTGGTATCGTGGGCAGGGCGCAGTGTCAGATGTAATAAGCTCACACTTCAGCTACAGAAAGAAGTTTCAACCGAGAAAAAATGTTCGAACCTAACTCAGAATGCTGCATATCTGATGTACACGCACCATTCCTTCTATGCAAAGATGCACGAGCCACAAACAACTATTAAATCCTTTTTCTATAGCTCCCTGATTAGCATCTGACACCCCAAGCTTGTGCCTGAATTATGCACTTTCTTGACCGGAGACTGGCAGACTGGTCCACGATTATGCTGTCTGTACCTTCCACACCCGGATTTGCAAAAGCCTGGAAGACCAGGTGCTGCAGGGCCTCATCGGAAAGGCTGCAGAGGTACAGGGTTACCTGCCGCTTCCAGCCAGCTTGCTCAAGACCTCGAAGGCACCGGGTTCTGGGATGGCCCGGGATGGCTGGCCGTTTCAGGTTCAGGGCTTGCTGATCAAAGCGGTTATAATTTTGGCTCCTCTGAGGTTGGACTATGGCACCAAAAGCCGGGGATAGGGCCTGTGTGAGAATTCGCGCGTGGGGGGTTTTGGGATCAGTGTTCCACAGCATTTCTGGTTGTGTTCCGGCGTGCATAGGATCCAGGAACCTTTACCCTAAACTCTTTCAGGTTCATGCCCTTCAGCCCCAAATGCAGATTTTGCAAAACTGTGCCTACCCAGATGCTCCAGAGTCCCAAGATAAGTGTTCCATGTGTCTAGACAGGTGGCGGCCCACAAAATCGAAACTACCAGACCTTCGGAATTTCACTAGAACACTGCAATGCACCTTGTTCCCCATAACCCATGCTTCCGTCGCCAGAGGCGCTGTCCAACGCCGAGCCTTTTGGCATTGTCAGATACGGGTGTGCGGTCGGAAAGCCTACCCTAAGAGTCCAAGGACCCAAATAACCGGGTTTAGGGCCCAAATGCTTCGATATTCATGGTATTTGGGCCCTAAAGCCCTGTTACTTGGGTCCTTGGACCCTTAGGGTTAGGATTGGGGTCCAAGAGTTGCTGCATTTTGCTTGGGGTACTCTAATGGTTCAGCAGTCACAGCTGTTCATGAGGGTGTTTAATCCTTCCCCCTAGTAGAAAACCCCCACAGTATACAACACGGATTACCCAGAATTCACAAATCTGAAATCTGCACCCAAGACTACTTGTTTTTAAAAAAGGCCAAGACTAACGTTAACTAGGGCTCGCATCCTCTGAATTACGGGGCTAGCACGACTCTAAGGATTAGGGGCCGCCTTGATTTCCAAGATTTCGATTGCTTTTTGAATGGTTTTTATACACGAGTTTATAAAAGTCTGAATTTAGGATATAAGACCGTTATAAAAGTCTGAATTTGGGATATAAGACCGACAAATCCCCCGATATAAAATACGGGTTGGCATATATGCGTTGGGGTGAGGTTGTATATTACTGGGGAAAGGATATAGTCAAAACATGTTATACGCAGGAAGCGAGTTCGTACTGACTGATGCAACTGTTGCGCGTCGCAGCATTTCATAGGCACACAAGACACCTTTTGCCTCTACGTCTTCAGCAGCCATAGCCCTTCTCTGTGCAGGAAGTCATGCTGTATAGCGCTGTGCCGCCACAATGTCAGGGGAAGTATCACATTTGTTCATCGCCTTTGGTTGAGTGTTCCGTCGCTTGACAGTCCGAACCAGCAAGCTGCAAATGCTCCAGCCAAGGATCACAAAGAAGGGACATATTTGGGCAGAGGACTATGCCATGAGTTTAGGCCTCTCCCTTTTCGATGCTGCTTGGGTTAATGGATTAGCATGGGGACGGACGCCCCAGGGTCAGGGTCTGGTACTGTATCCAATGTTGAGAATTGGGCCCAGGGTTGAAGATGTAGGGTTTGGGATTCGGAGCTGAGGGTTTGTGCTCAGATGCTTAATGGTAGCTGGTCATCTCAGCATGTGCAGGAAACAGTTCCTAATGGCACTTAGCCTTCCAAAGGGAGCAAGACAGATAGCAATCATGCAACCCAATGTTCCAGGACAGCCCAGATTGCCTCAAACTTAATTTCAGGCCGTACCCCAAGCCAAAGAGATGCAAAGCAGCGCCCAACCCTTTACCACAGCCCTACGACCCTGAACACAAGATTGCCAAGATGCCTCTGCCGTCATCCTACAAGACGGTGCCCTTCTGTGAGGCAAGTCAGCCCTTGTGGATGAATCTGCTGCTGCAACGTGTGAACCAGCTTTTCTAACTTAAGCCCTTGTGAGTCAAGCATCAGATCTTAGAGGGGGGCACTCACGCTCGAGGGGGAGCGCAGAGTGTTGAGCACATGCTGCCCTGTAAGAGTCCCTTTTTAAACTCAGGATTCTTATCAAAGAGCTACAGGCCGGAGGTTCAGTGGCTCGCGGTGTTGATGTTCCTACATGTAGATAAGATTTGACGAATAATTTTGCGAGAAACCACCTTTGCAAGGCGATGCGAGCTTCAGGCCCTTGGAATACCGGCAGTTGACAACATTTTACCAATCTTGATGAGTAGCTCTTTGTACTTGCCGTGCAGCGCCAGGCCTCCCACAAAGCGTATAGGCAGTGCTAACCACAGCCTGAAACAGCCAATTCAAAGGTTGCTGCTTTTGCGTTATCAGCCTGCCTCCACTTTCTGCACGAGGCCCAAAGTCCATGTCAACAGACTTCCCCCTCTACCCAGAAACCGTTGCTTTTCAACATCAGCCAACCCGCCCTGCGGGGTGGCTCCGCAGGTGGCCACGGACATTTGCGAGCGAAGCGGCTCCAAGGCCAGGGTGTTAACGGAGGGTACATGGAGTCGGGGGCGGGCTTGGGGATACTTTGGCTTTTAGGGCTTGGAAAGTTTGCGGTGGAAAGTTGACAGGGGGAGGAGTGGGAGAGTACCCTACGTCACGTCCGGACACACTCCCTGCCAAGCAAGGCTTTTCATTGGTCGCGCTGGAGTAGGAACTTGTGTTGCCTGGATGAGGCCTTCCTTATCGGCCTGGCAGAGGAGGCTTTGTACCCCACCGACTCGACAGACACTTCGGCGCACAACTGCGGCGGGTTTTGGAACGACTTGGGGTGTTGGAAGGGTAAGCGTGGGGGCATGCAGGGTTTTGGGTCTTGGGTGCCGCTGCCATGCACAACGTCGGTCCTAGCTTCCAGGAAGTTGTGGTTGTTCTTGATGCCTTCCTGAAATTATTCCGAGTCCCAACCTCCACTCCCCTCCCATCGATTCAGGAATTCGTGCTTTTCCCGAACAAGTACTACCGCGTGGGATTGCAGAAAGACCGGGAGGTCAAGGCCCAGCTTTGCCTTCGGTTCAGGGGCTCCAGACAGATTTCCAGAAGCCCATCACAGATATGATGCGTTTGTACCTTATATCATGTTATAGCATTCATCAGCCAGAGCCCGACTGTATACTGTTAGAGCCTAAATATATGTGTGGAGGCTGAGTCTTTGTAACCCAAAGCCTCCAAAACAAATTGGGGGATCTAGGAGCTCCACTCGCCCCAACTGCCATCAATAAGGAAAGGGATGCGAGCTTGTTCTGGCCTCATCAGACACCAACCCGAAGGTCAGGACATCTTCGAAAGACTTCTGGGTCATCTACGAAGTACCAGCGCCATCCGCGTAAGCCTTCAGCTCTTCAAGCCAGCGCTGGTACTGTAGCCCTAGTTCCTTCGGCCTGCAAAGCATCTGTCAACCCAGCAAAATAGACGCCCTGAGCCTGAAGTCATAGAGTTAACATTTGGACGTTACGGTCTAAGCCTGTAAACCCTGAAACACATAACATCAAGAAGTATCAAAGAAGTGATAATTGCGTCAGGGCCTCATCTTGGCGAGGGCGAAGGAGCTCAACGTTCAGCTTGTCTTGGCATTCTGCCCATGTCCTGAGTCTTGAGACTTATAGTCATCATGCCAGGCCAAGTTGAGCAGTGAGTATTCCTGGCTATGATTTCTTCGTATTGACGCGTGACATTGCGCAAGGAGTAGAAGTATCAATGGTAGATGCTGGTGCGGGGGACATGCATACCATGATAGGAATGCAGCTGTAGGGATCACGGTCACTGATGACTCTGACTGCCCTCCTAGTCTTTGCTGCCTATGCAAGGTCAAGGGAAGGTGAGGGTCCTTTAAGCTCAGCACTCTTTGACTTCAGGATGTTTGGGCCTTCGCCCTTCCAAGCAGAGTCAGCTCACTATTTGCCCAACATACGTTTTTTTCAAAGAATGCGACGGCACAAGAGCCCGGCACCAGAACACCTGAAGCAAGTGCCTCTCAGACACGCACGCAACCTGGAGCAGCAGTTACTTGGCAGCCTACAGCCTGGAACCTCAAGCACGCTGTTGCCGTATGCCTACTTGAAGGCGACAAGAAAGCTTTACCGCCACCGAAGCCTGAAACTCTGATCAACAGGAGGATATCAAAATGGCTTTGCCCGGACGCGCCATCCGATGGTCCCCGGACCAATGGGTCAGCAACACCGCGCAGGCCTGGTCTCCTTGCAGGGGACAACTGAAGTCATCATCATTTTTAGGTTATGTCCTGGTTTAACTAGAGAAGCGCAAACGCTCACGATCATAACAGTGCACGTCTCCTTGCAGTTTTGCTACATTTTTGAAATTTGTTCTCTGCTGCCATTGGGCTTCGGGATGCTATAGGAAAACCTGTATAGGCTTCCTCAGTCCCATGAGCAGTCCTTGCCTTCTGCACATGCCACTGCGAAGGCACGCTTCTAGAGCAGCGCTTCAAACAAAGGTAATTTAGAAGGCCGTTTGTTATGACTTCCGTAGCCAAAAGGCCTCGCCAAATCCATGCTTCCAGGATCCGGTAGCTTGCATGTGCCCGCGGTTACATGTGGAAACAGGTGTTTGTTATGACTTCTGCTTTTGAGTCCGAACGGGCAGTTCCTTGCAGGAGTGCTAACAAAACTGCCTTTGTTATGACTTCGGTGTTCACCTGTAGCCTCTTGATTTCCTCTCATAGTGCCCAACATCGGCTGCATGGTAAGTACGTGGAACCAACACGCAGAAAGAAGCCTCCCCTCCCGTGAGGACTGAAAGGCTCTCTCGACTATGAACTTGAGAATGCGCTGTAACGCACAATACGACAGGTCGTGCCATCATCCACGGGCTCTGAGTGGGATATCTGACTTATATTAGAGGCGCGTAAGCCCAAAGTCGACTCCACAGGCTTACCACCCAAGACTGCTGACCAGGTGCAGGTGAATCCTCACCTCTCCACATTGAAGGCGGTTGCTTGCCTGATTCAGCAGCGTTCTTTCCTTCTTCGCTGCTGCTGTGTCATTATGCCAAAGTTCAGCTGGAGCAAGGTTAATATTGATATTAGGGTGTTTGGTAGGAGGTATGCTGATAATTACTACGCGCTCTCTCTTTAGAATCCCGGCGGCCCATGTCATCCTTTCAAGAAGAGATCCAAGCTATGAGTGAAATGCATGGGCTTGAGTCACGTTTTGAAGGGGGCAAGGGATGGAACCATGTGCGTCTCACATTGAAGTGCCTGGGAAGGTGCTCCTGAAGCAATCCCGCATAGCTTCATGTCGAATTTTCTCGGACTTGGAGTCGCTTGATATTCCATTCGCATAATTAGATTCTATAGTCCTAAGCCTGAGAACTGCTTCGCGATAAGGACCCCATTTCTTAGACCTAGACCTCCTCCAAGTTGGCCTTTCGGCAGCCTACCAATGCCACCGGAAGTGCCCATTGGAATTGCTTTCTTTCGGGTTCGGAGCCCTCTCCCGGAAGCGTTGTTCTACCTTCGAAGAAGACCTTCTGCTGCACAGCAGCCATCAGTAAGGAAAAAGACAAAGAAGGCTGGGTCCGCGACACTTTCATCGAGGACCAGTCCAAGAGTCTTGGATTCAATTTCGGGGCTTTGGCATCAAGATGAGGACCCGCCTGTGGTCGCGCCTGTATTGCAACCTCCCTAAACTTGGGTGTGGGAGGGAAAACCGGTCAATCTAAGTCCCGAAGTCCGTCAACATAAATTTCCAAACTTTGCAGTTTGCACCCGGCTCACTGGAAATCCCACGCTTCGGGGTTCGGCGTTCGTATTCACAGGATTTAGGGGAACTGCAATTGGTCTTGCGCATAGCCTGATAGCAGAAGGGGCAGTTCATACTCTGAGAGACTATTTCTTTCTTGCTGATGTCCTGAATGGCTTGATTCAAAACCTGAGGCCTCGCACCTGAAAACCGAAAGCTCGCCTGAATACCGAAACTCTGGAGCCCATACATCCTGATGCCAGCGGCCACGGTTTCATGACTCTCCAATGTAAGCCACATAAAGGCTTCACCTTACGCCAAGGCAGGAGTACCTCACAGAGAAGTTGGTCCAAACTGCAAAGCGTCGGGCTGCCATGGGTCATGTACTCAGCATCCAACAATGCAGTAGACCCGAATTAGACATGGAGTTGCGATGTTCCGTATAAGGTTATGAGGGGATACCTTTCCTAATCATGTCAACTTCTCAGGCCTGGTCCATGGCGCCAAGATGAGCCGAGTCCACGTCGAGGCGTACATTGAGGCCCGAGCTTCAATGGTTTAAATTGGAGAGCGATGGGGGCTAGGGATTCTCTGTACGGGTTTAGAATAACTCGGAGGGCGTCGGAGTGTGGGAATCTAGGCAACGTTGCTGTAGACAATGCAATTACCTTGAAATATGGTGAGAGTGCCGTTCCCAAAAAGGGGTTTCGACGTGCTACATATACGCAAACGCCTTTGAGAAGCCATGCAGCAATTCAGGATTTAGTGTGCCGCTGAGTTGACTTGAACGTTTTTCAGCAGTACTGCTCACAACCAAAACTGTACAGTGGTCCCCGGAAGCCGGCAACATTTCTGCGTATAACTTGTATCTCACTAGAAACATGCATACAAGCCCCAGGATGCAAGAATTAAGAGTCATAGGCCATAGGCGACCGCCCTGCAACCATGGCCCATAACCCTTCCATTCCAAAGGCAGAGCTTTGTTGCTCAGGCCGCCGCACTTTAGGTTTATGTTGAATGTCCGAGTGCTTGGGTTGTGCTTTGGCTTCAGGTTCTTTACCGAATCTCCTTACCAACAGGACACGGACGATGACCTCTTCGACATGAACGATGCCTTGGAGGATTCTCTCAAAGTGATAGTGCTCATTTTTTGCCAGAACGGGAGGGCCCCTGCACACGGTCCATCATTGATAGATTCAAGCCAAAAACCGTGGACATGTAAATGCTGGGAAAGCCATTGTATCTTCTCTGTGTCTTTGCGCGTGCTTTACTATGGAAATGGTTTTCCCATATGTCAGATACCCTGGAGCAACAAATCCTACCGGGTCCGAGGATGTCATGGAGGATCCGACTTCTGACGTCATGAAGGACCGCCGCGCAAAGGTTGTGATGGCATGGGGTGTTGCTTGCACATTCAGGCTTCGGGACCCGCTTTCTTCGGGCCAAGGATATTGGGTTGTTCGTGCAAGTGTTGAGAGATTCCGAGAGTTCTAGTGTAGCCATGAAAATACCTGATGGTGCTTGGGGTCGTTTGCGGGGCGTGGTAGGGTGCTTCTGCTTCATCTCACCTCCACTCCAACCACAGCAGGCACAGTAAGCAACATCGAATTCTAGGACTGTTGGCAAGAATTCTGAGAAGACTCCTGAGAGCCATATCCTCTTGGCACTGCAGGATCCTTTCGAGCGGGCTCTGCTGGAAAGACGCATGAAGTCAAAGCGGCAGATCCTCACGGAGAAGGAGGGTCAGTAGAGGGACCAGTGGAAAGTGTCAAGGAGGTTGGAGCATTTAGGGACAAGGATGGTTGGACAAATTGTGTAAGGGCTTAGCTTAATTGTCTCCAAGTTTGCAAAGATCGGCAGCCCCTTTTGTTTGGCAGCTGATTCCTGTGTTCTGTTTGGTGTGTCGTCTGTGGACGTTGTTGTAATCATGAGATTCTCATTCTGGGGAAGCTTCCAAACTGCCATTAAACATCAGGTTTCCTCAAATTTGCAGATGCGGGAGGGTTCAGGTACGGCAGGGTGTTGTGGAGACCTGCGGGTGGCTGTAACAATGCCGAGGTATGCCACGGAGAGTAGTATAGGGGTACAGGATGTTACAGGATTTGGGCGAGATGTGGAGGAAGCTCGTTAAGAAATATTATGATTTGTATCCTCAAGTAAGGTTCTGCAGGCAAAGCATGTCGAGCTCTCTGGTATCTGCGCATGACACTGGGCTCCAGAGCTCGGGTTTCAGGAGTTTGGCAGGTGGCGCTATGCATTCGAGAGTAGAGCTATACGCAACCAAGCCCGGCATGATAGAACCTTTTTGGGTTGAGTGATGTTATACGTGCGTCACGGAAGTCTGGAGTGCACCACTTCAGCCTCGGGTTGGAAGGTTTTTTTTTTTGCTTCCTGCGCAGAGAATGAAATAGACACGTCAAACCACTTGAGTGCTGCGCGGCAGCTTCCTCTGCTCCTTGTTGTTCTTTCAAGTCAGAGGTCAAGAAGTTTGTCTCGATTTTATGCTACGGCCGTGCTCGAATGAAACAACATCCCAGTGTCTAGTTTCGAAGGACGAGTGTGATCCTTGATCCGTTTAGAGGTTCAACCCTTTGTGTTCTCAAGGGCTTGCACCCAATTCTCGAGGTCCCTACACAAGAGTTCCCCGTCTTGCCTGAGAGGCCTCCTGACCGAGAGCAGCCTTCAACTGTTCTTAGTGACAGGACAAGCTCGACTCAGAAGCGGCCGACGATGTCCTCTACGGCGAGCAGCTCCACTTTTGATGACTGTGTTTTCTGTTAGCATGAGGTTTAGGTCTGACAGGATGGTTTTGGAAGTGCGCCCACTAGGCTGATCGCCTCGCTAGGGGTGTGTACCAGGCTTGGGTCTACACGTCATGTGTCATTTCGTAGCGATCATGCAGGGGTATCCTCAACTAGCCCAGCTCAGGAATGAAAGCATCCGAGTGGGCCTGCAACAGATCCACCTTGCAGATGAGGCAGCTCGAATGAGGGTTAGGTGTTCCGCATGTATCGTTCTACGCTCGTCAACGCGGATCATATTCTTTCGACGCGACGGAGTTGAGGGGATACCGCTAGTTTCAGAGACTTTCATGTGAGGGAGTGTCAAAAGAATCCATCAAAAGGATTCTCACGTCCGTGCAGGGTTCGATCGAGGTTTGGCGTCATTGGTTGTGAGTTCAGGGCCTCGTTGTTGGATGGTTTTGCAGCTCAGCACGACAGGTTTGGGGGCGTGACCACAGCATGGAGGAATAGGACAACAAGACAAGAATATTCACCTTAAAGATCTGGCAAGTTCTTGGCGGTACCTAGTGTTCGCAGAGACCGATTTCATGATCAGAGTCTTTCTTCGGTGCATCTCTTCAACGCTGACAAAGCATCTTACTCCAGTCGCGTTGTTGCACAACGTCCGTGCGGTGCTGTTTGGTGTCGCTGTTTGAGCGCTCACGCGCTCGCATTGATTCTGTTGTTTCTTTTCGCTCTGCCATTGCCTGTCCGGGATCCGGTTTAGTGCATTTGTACCGCATATCCGTTCTGACTGGAGGGTTGGAACCTTCTCATGCAGATGTCAGTGTAGAGGTGAGACCTCCAGCGTTGTCTTCCGCTCACGTAGTTGCGATGTTGGCCTTCTAGTCGCCATTCACGATGGCTGTGCTGACGGTGGCTTCTAGTATGGGTTTGGATGCGCGTGAGATTTTCATGCTGTATGCGCATCCTTGCTTGAACAACCAGCAAAGTGGAATCCGAGATGGCATGATCGTCTGTGATCTGGTTTCAAGCGTATATACAACATTCTGGATTCTCGGTCCCGGATTGCGGAGAAGGTCTTGTTGCTTTCTTTGGATGTGTTGGGCATACTATGCTGAGGATGCCCCTGTCTGCTTATTGATTTTTATCAGCTCAGATATTTCTAAGGTGTTTCATTTGCTTATTCGCAGGCTCACTTCGCAGGACGGTCTGTTTCCCTAAGGGACATTTGTTCATGCACGATTGTGTTTCTCCATACCTTCCGCTCTTCCACCTGCGAAGTTGTTGCATCTAATACGCGGCACATGCCAGATGATGTTTTGGCCCTCCCAACATGCATGCGACAGTACCTTCCATCCTTCAGAGGGCAGTTCCAGAGTAGCCTTGAGTTTCAGCCCTCAAAGTGATGTCTCCTCGGTATCCGGCAGTACAAAGATGGTTTAACAGGGGCCTCAGCAGGTAGAATTTGCGCGGAGAGATAAGAGGTTTAATGATCCGGTCTGTAGCAGCGTGAATTCTGACAATTTGAGATGCAGTGCCATGCCATCCGAAACCCAGTGTTTTTTGCAGTGCCATGTATAGGTTTGTCCCTGGACACGCCAAAATTTGATGTGGGCTTGCTAGGGGCTGCTAACTAAAGTTAAACACTCCCTTTGTGTTGGACCTCAAACCCAAGCTACTACATAGGCCAGCAAGAAAACATTCACTTGGTGTGCGGACGCAGGCGGAAGTCAAGTTGCGCACCCCGGATCCCATCGTTTTGCGCGAAGACGAGGTCCGGATCTGGGAGTGCTTGTAGCAATTGACATGCTCTTAGTGTAGTGGTGAGAAGCCCCGCAATGATTCTACGGGCTGGTAGGAACTGTAACGATTGCAATTCACTCAGAATCAACATGACCCCACGAAAACCAATCTCTGATGTACGGGGTTCCTGCGGCACTGTGACCATGTGAACTACCGCAGCTTTAGGGATACTGATACTGTTGCATGGGGAATTACTTGGCAACCTCAGGGTCCGCTCCCATGTGATCTTGGGTACGCAGTGCAGTCAAGAATTCCTGGAAAGCTTGGAGAGGGTTGCCTTGACAACCAAATTCTCCTACACGCCCGATACCAAAATGACAAGCCGATGGAGCCCCAAGAAGTATGCGCCCGCAGCCGGCATTTCATGCCAGAACCGCTTTGCTTCAGACCCCTACATGAAAACTGAGTCCCTCCAGATTGGAGGCTCACCTGACGTGAGCTAAGAGATTTTTTTTCATCATGATATTGCACCCCATTGGCTGTCTGGGTCGTCTGCCAACTCTCCTAGCAGGTTCTGTGGGGAGCTCCTGTGCAGCCAGCGGAGAAAATCTGGGCAAATGCCAAGGACGGCTCAAAAGAGTTCAGATCTTGGGAGAGTAAAGGCTTGCAAGCAGTATGCAGGGTTCAACCTTCCTTGTAGAATGCCCTGGCATAAGCCGTGAAAGCCCTCACCCCGAATCATCATGTCATTTTTTCCGCAGGAGCCTCCCGAGGAGGTCCTGGTCCGAGGAGAGCACGTGCTTGTGCATCGTGTCCGAACCATTGAGATAAGGGTTACGTTCATGGGTTCAGGGCTCAGGTTTGGGGTTTCGAGTTTTGGCTGAGTATCGTCGTGGATTCGGGGTTTTGGCATTGTTGGTTCGCAGTTGTGCGGTCCTGAGGTCAGGACGCAGGTGTTGGAGTGCAGGGTTCAGAGTCGGCGGGGCTGGTGTTCGGCCTTCAGGCTACAGGATTTGGAAAATTTCATTAAGCTGTGCCAAAGCAGCGTCTTGAGGTGGGGATTGAAGCCATGGGGGTATCAGGGAGTGTTTGGGCCTTGGAGCGCTTTGGCTTGTGTGATTGTTGCCCTCTTTTTGAGCAATCTGTACATTGTACAGTGTACAACTATCCATTTGAGGTACCCTATACTATAATCATACAAGGAATATCGAACCATAAGATTGGTAATTATTTCGGCCCCTATAGTCTATATAGTCTATAGACAATCCAACTCTCCTCTCCTAGGCGCTGACGCTGTATGTAAAAGCCTCCAACCTCCAAAGCTGTGTATTGCTGTCTTTAAGCCCCAGACTTGTAGATCTGCAACCATGCACAGGAAATCTGAGCCCCTGACCTACCTGCAGGCCTTTGTTCCCTCTTCGCAGCAGTTACCAAAATTAGGGTCCCATTGTGTAAGCTCAAGATATTGGGTAGCATACTACGCTCGACATAATGTGACACGCTACTAAACATCAAGCCCCATCACAGGGAATCCTCTGCAGCCCCCCAACATAAAGCCCCTGCCAGTCCGAATAGAATCCTGATATATCATGACATTTTCAATACAAGCTTATGACCCCCAGAAGGGGGTTCACCTCTACGCAGGGTGCAGGGCGTTTTGCTCAATTCATGCGCCTCTCGACGAGCACATGCAGTATGAATCCAGAACCCATTGTGAGGTTGAGCCTGGAGAGTGACCTTCCGGAGGATGCGGCTAATGATGAGGAGGCGGGAGTCAGAGGAGTAGGAAGAGGAAGAGTAGAGGTGATGGTAGGGGCAGCCATAGGAGTGGAAGCAGGCAGTGGCAATCGCTGGTGCTAGATTTCACAAGTACTGGTCTCCTCCTCAGTTTTCAGTTAGAACGCTTTAGTCTAGGTGGTGGGCCCCTACCGGGAAAGATTGCACTGCGCGGGTTTACCGGGGTTCGACCCTCCATTGATCCAGTTTGTTGATGGCTTAGTTTTAGCGACTTAGCTTCAGATGCCTGTTAGACCCACGGAATTTGATGCAATGGACAATAGAGAAGTTTGCGGGCTTCAATGTATGTGCTAGGATTCGGCAAGAATAGTTTCGAGTCCCTGTTCTGCAGACCGTCTGTGGATGTTAGACTTAGTCTTTTCGGGCTGCCTGTATTTGTACCCTGCCAAGAGTAGGCGCCAGAAGCAGATTGCTCCGCATCCTTTATTCAAGACCGATTCCCTAACCCTGAAGATCAAAGCTTAAGCTTTCAATCTACGACCTTGAGCCACCGGAACCTGTGCTGCGGGCACTGTGATGTCAATGCCTTTTTTGTCACAGATTTTGTTGAGGATGCCATTGCCACCGGCAAGCGGAAGCCGAATCTTGTCGCTGTTAGTGTGTGGCGGGTCTGAACGGTTGGGTGTGGCGTGGAGGCTGCACAGCCCTTGCTTGTTTCCAGGTTATGTTTTGGTCTTGTTCCGGTGGTTTGAGTTCAGGCCGTGAGTTTTGCTGAAGCTCTTAGATAAAACTTGCTTCCTGAACCAGCTGAGCAGCGCAAATGTTAAGACCACCCGACCCGCCTTAGCACGCATCTCCAAACTACTCTTTCCAAGTAGTTTTCATTTGGCCTTTGTTTGGTTGGCCGCGAGTGTGCATCAAGGCAAGTACTTGTCTGCATCATTGCACCTGGGTTCAACAAGGGACTTGGTTCCGACCTATGTTTTCTCAAAAACGGGCTCATAACGTCGGCAGCCGCCCTCTGGCCCCCCACAAGCTCTGGCTTCAAGCCGCCAGTTAGTAATTTCAAGTTCCAAAAGCACTACCTGGATTTAGCATGAAGACGTTGAGGATGCGGCCCGGGCGCGCTCTCCCTTTGGCCACCTTCATTCACTCCTTGAGGCCCCGTTCTTGGGACACACTTGGAATGGAGACCATGAGAGCCTCTTGTTCCAGAGACAGGAAAGCGCAATTTCAAGTAGTTATCTGTATGGATCATTGAGCAATCACCCACTGGCCTCAGGATCTCAAGCTTCAGAGGAGTAGGTGTATTCGGGGGTAAAGCTTTACCTTGGGTCCGGGAGGATTCGGGGCTTCAAAGTGAAGAGTAAGATAAGAGGGGCGGGAACCCTTGATTGCCCGTGCGGCGGCTCTTAACGTACCCGACATGCCCTTTTTAGAGGGTCATTTGACAGATCTCAAACTACTATCTAGTTTTGGGATGAGCATCGGAGGGTGACAGAGGTGGCAGAGTCGACGAACAAGACCAGGATTCCTCTAATGCGGCGATGGTATCCGGTACCTCATGAAGTTCGTAAGGGCAGCGGAGGGTGGCCAGGAGAAGTACAGTCTTGTCAAGAGCTTATGCTTTGCCGGCCGCTCTGATCTTGATCTCAACTCATCCTCAAAACGACTGCCCGCTTACAATTCTACTCTAACACGAGTTTCCCAACAGCGTCAGTGTGAGCTTGGGTAATCATTGGCTTGCGTGCAGCGGTTAGCAGTCTGTCAACCCTGAGCTCTTAAAGGCGACATTTTGCATGTGCACTTTTTTCTGGGAGGTGTCAGCGCAAGCGAAGACCAATTGCTGCTTGGCTAGTCTTTCCATGAGTCAAACACTATGTCTCCCAGACGAGGACAAGAGGGGAATTTTCCTCTTAGCTATAGGCAGAATCCAGCCTATATCTCGGACCACATTCACTGAGGCCTCGCCTGCTGTCCAGCATGTTGTTCAACTCGACCTGGCCTCTACAGTTGAAGGGTACCCATGACGGCTGGCTTCCATAATTTTCGACACCAACCGGAGCAAGTGCAGGGGGCAAATACTGGGCACCTTGCATCTATTTGCCTCCTGAAACTGGACCCTCGAGTCCTCAGCTGCAAATCTGGGAAATCTATGCACTTCATGCTTGTCACAATGCCGGCGCTATTCATTGCCAATGACATTCACCCAATCTGAAGTGAGTGGCGATGTTTGCAGGGATAGTTTCTTTTACAACAGACTGGAAAATGTTTGGCACGCTTACTCCCGCACCCCAAACCACAAACTTGATTTTTGCAGAGACATCGGTCCAAGCAGCAATCCAAGGTTGTTCTATCACGCAGAGTGCCAGTCGACTGGGCGAGGATCATGAATGAGCCCTCCGTGTTCTTGGTGTTGGGAGCAACTTGGCCTGAAAGGAGTTCAGTGGATGTAGCATACCCCTATCCCCTATTCTCATGCGGCTTCCGTTCACCACACCTACTCTTGTAAGACTAAGGGTGGCAAAAGAATGCTGTAACGGGTTGCAGAAACCCAAGCGCCTGAAAGCTGGCGCAAGGACGGTACCGATACTAGAATTAAGGATTGCATCAATGTAGAGGCCCGTGGATTGAAGGTTCAGTCCCAAGTTTCAGCCAGGATTGTGAATGTTTCTCATTTCCTCTCATTTCTTCCCATTTCCTCCATCCCATCCCGTTGCTCGTTGAATTCTGCTGCCTACACCAGAGCCTGAATTCACAAACCCTAGAGGCTGTCAGCTTGCTTGAGCTTGCACTTCAGATCCTGATGCTTCAACAATCAGTCTCCAAACTCTCCAGCTTCCCCAAGCCATACGCGTTTCTGGAAGTAAGGTCCCCTTCTCGCCATTATCTCTGCAGCGTGCTGGCTATGTGAGAGCGAAGTCGGTGGTCATTTATCAGAGGGCACCCTGGCTCGCCGTAAAGCTTTGTGCCTGAACAGGATTTCTATGTGATCAGAGTCTAGGGGTCATGTTGCTTCCTGGGTTGGACCAGGTTTTTAGGATTCGGTAGGGGATGGAGGCCTTCGCTTTGCAAGGGAGCTCTACCACGTTGCCCATGAAGCCAGAGACGTAGATCAGCGCGTCATCAATATGTGGGTTGTCTCGAAATGTGGTGTCCGCATTTGGGGTAGGCAATGTCAGACAACGCCTGACTTGAAACCAAGCTCAACACGGCTGATGTGTGTGGGAAACGGGATTGGATGCGTCCCTTTCCCTTGCGAGCGGTACCATTGATTGCTTGACACGGACGTGCCAAAGTCTGCATGCTGGTGCGTTTGATGCTTGCATCTGGTAGCCCAAGACCTTGAACTCACCAAAGCTTCAAGGCCAACGTTACTGTAGATTGAACCAGACAATCAAGCAATCCCGGGTAGGATTCTGATGGGGAAGCCGTTGATTCACTCGTAAGTCAATCACTCCCCCTTTCTCCTTCTAGTGGTTTATCTCTATTGTCATAGCGAGCGGGCCTGTAGGCTATGGAGAGAACAGGTCATCGGAGCTGACAATTATTCCTAGGACAGGTTCGGGATATCCACAGAGAGGTCCCAGCATATTCAGGCCGTAGGATCCAGAACAAGACTTTATCCGATAAAGGATGGAACCCCCCTCTCGATGTCTTTGCAGTGTATGAAGGTGCTCTTCAAGGCTTGAGGTAAATTCCTACACTTCCTTGTGCACCCAGGCGTCTGAAACTGTCGATGGCTTTACAATTAACCTTCATCAAGAGCAAACCAGCTTCGTGTGAGGATGTCACCAAGTGCACAGACGCAGCACTGGTAGACTCGAAGGCCTGCCACGTTCTGCTGGAGAGTGACGGAGGATTGTGCTACAGTAGCAAATTGAGGGTGCACGTATTCAGTCGCAAAGCTCATTCTTGGCTACAATGCGACGGGTCCCACCAGAGCCTCGGCTGGAAGGCTCGACTGTAGTGGTATTCTGAAGCCGCCCGAAGACGCCGCTGCAACCTATTGGCCCCAAACTAGAACTGGAACAAGTTAAGCAAGAAAGGCCGGCATGAGTGCATGTGATCAGGGATTTGCAAACTGGTGTCCAGTTGAAAAGGTCTTCTGGTCATGATCTGGTGGTTGAGATGCAGACCTGCTGATTGATCTTGAGATGTGGCAATGTTTTGGAAGTTAGTCGCAGAGTTTCTTGCATTCTGGGTGCTCCAGACCTGCATCAAGCTCCGGACTCCAATGCAGTTTCAGGTGCGAGGCACGATGAAGTTGGTTGTTGATCTCAACCGCTACTATCTTTAGAACTCGCTAAACCTTCAGCCACACCTTAAACCTCGACCCCGCAACCTGTCAACCCAAGTCCCAGACTGGCACTTGCGTACTCAAGGCAGACCCACGCCTATAATACGTCCCAGCTCCATTTCCATAGCTCTCAACCAAAGCCAGTCGAAAGCCAGAGCCCCTGTCCCGTCTTTAAACTCGCAGCACGACACCCAAACCTAAAACCTCCAGAAACCCGGAGAAGCTCAAAACAGTAGTCCCGCAGATTCCCACACTGTGAGGCCATCTTTGCACAGCGTCTGGTGGAAGCGCTTCTCCATGACGCAGGCCTCGTGCAAACCTGTCCTACCAGGTAATTTGCTGCAACAGGGGCCCTTTCCTGCGTGCCCATAGCAAGCATGTGTTTGTATATATATATATATATCTCACTACTATGCATGTATAAGTTTATCTTTATTAGTGCACGTACGTAAGTTTCTACCTAGGGGTCATTATCGGCATCTAGTCCCTAATGTTAGGGGTGTTTCTCAAACTTGGAGATCCCTAAATAGAAGTCCCTTGGTTCGTGGTGTTGGGCAAGAAGGGCTTTAGTTCTATAAGCTTCTGGGAAGTTTGAGTATTGGTAGGATTGAGAGGGCGAAGGAGGATCCCGGCAAACTCACTCACTCACTCACACTCATGAGCGTTGAAAGGCCCAACGCCCGAATGCCCAGTGAACATGACCTTGAGACCTCCGAACTGTGCAACTCCAGCATCCTAGCCCTGTGGGAAGACCTCTTAGCCACATTGTCCGGCTTGAGGACGTGTGCTCCACTCTGTCTTGAACCCCAATGCAAAGTGCAGGGGCGTAAGCAACACAGCTGCTTGCCCCGGTCTAGGTAGGACAAACGTGCCCGTGATCATGCACATCCACCTCGAGGCCTCGTCCCGACGTTCATGCATGTTTTTTTAGACATGGCCAGGCAGCATGCTGTCACGCTCCAAGTCCGTTGGGCGCCCGCTGCAGAACAGAATCTTCTGTGTTGAAGGAAGGCTACAATACAGGTCGCACAGGTCGCGGGCTACCAGGTGCTCAGCATGTTTGAAGGGGCAGGCCTCATGTATGCTGCTTTCAATCCGACTGACTGACTGACGGATCGACCTACTGATGATATTCCATACTGCATCCCACAATCTACGTCTGGAAGTCCCAAAACTGTGGCACATCTTTCGAGTTCACTTGGAATCGTAGCCTCGAGAGCGGAATCCCCAGGAGTCCCGGAGTTTGCTGCCTGAACACTTCCTGGCGGACCCTGGCAGCTCCCTATAAACTCCTTGGCAAATCCGTACAACATCATTGTATGGATTTTTCAGCCCCCATACATATTCCAACAAGTATTATACTCACATCTAACATCCCCAAGAACACGCAGGTCAACACAGAGCTCATGACTGAGACCTCTGAGCCCAAGAGAGCCCAAGGACGCTCCGACTGCAAGCCACAGAAGCCCTCAGCATTGGGTCCTCAAGAAATGGCGGCATGCTTCCTTCACACTCCCAGTGCTGTTACATTCAATTTCAGATGCCTTTCACAATGATTTCATCCTGCCGGTTTCCGATCCAGAGATGGAGGGTCAGCGACGAAAGTCAAAAGGAAGCGTCTGACTGTCGGTTTTCAGGGCGTTGAAAGCTGATCAACTGTTCCGTGCTGCTTTAAGCTGTGACGAGGCCGTGCCTCAAAGGGCTACCTGACATGCCATCAGCTGTGATTGCGAAGGCAGTGCAACATTAGAGCCAAACCACCGACCCCTAAATGAAGAGGCCGGAATCCTCATTTACCTTTGTCCTCAACTCTGCCTCAGGCTCCTATACTGGAACATGGAATGAGTTTTACGGCCCCCGCTGGCTCCATCGTGCTTCTAATTGAGTATAGTAGCTAGTGCGAAGGCTTTATATGGCTTTCGAAATTTTGCTGGCTTCTAACGGCAACGAAGCTCCGACTCCATGAGGGTAGAACCTCCGACTTACTGAACAAGATCACTTACGGAGGTAGAGGTGCCCCAAAAGTTCCCTGACCCTCCACTGCTTGTGTTTTGGGTTCCATGCGTGGCTATGCCACCTGTACCTCGCCATGACGTCCCAAATCTTCCTTTTCCAGTGCCGTCTGACAAGGATTGCTTGAGATGCTCGAGTCCAAACGAGGGGAGGAGGAAGAGGAGGCAGCTGAAGATAGATGTGGGTCTCGGGTCAATCCCAGATAAAGCCGCAGGATTACTACTGGAACTTGCCTAAGTTGCACCACTTGTTCAGCCAGTTCCATGGTTATGACCCCTGGAGCCCATCTCAAGTGACCGGGGCACCACTAGTGACATGTGTGCGCCATGTTCTCGAGGCAAGGAGGTGGTCAAGGTTGACGCGACATCAAGCCTACAGAGCCTGAAACTTATTGAGGATTCAGTTGACGCTTTCAGGATATGGCTTTAGGGGTTACAGTTTTGGTCGAATTATGTGACAGACTCGACTTGACTCGGCAGTTAGCCCAAGCCCCATAGGCCCACTCTGTGGCAGCCCCTTTGCAAAAATAGTTGTCATGATCATTGCATTCATGGTCAGTACTAGGACTTCCTAGAACAAACAAATATCTGATTCTCGGCTTCCAGGGAGATCAGTAATGATAGCTCGTTCTTCATGGGCCCTGCACCTTTGCAGGAGCCAGGGGCATCCACTCGCGTGGTTGAAGCTGAGGCCAGGGTTCTAAGCCTGGGAATAGGTTTGGCTGGCTATTTGGAGTTGATCAGGGGATGCGTTTTTTTGTCTTGAGCACTTCACTCGTCTGAATTCGTAACTTCCCATGGTCCTTGGTATTGGAGTCTGTTTTCCAGGGTTTTGCGCGTCCCCGGCATTTTGGGGAAATTAATCTTTGTTGGCCCCTTGTGTCCTTTTTTGGAACCCTCTTTCCTTCTAGAGAAGGGGAGCGGGGAAGAAACACAGAAAGAAACCAAGAATGCAAGAACGGAAGAACCAAAGATAGAAAGAAAGAGACAGAGAAAAAAAGAACGCAAGAAAGGCAGACACACAACAGACAGAAGGCACGACAGAAAGAAATACACAAAGAAGGTTGTGGTACGAAACTCCTGTGTTTATGACGAATACTATTTCACTACAACTGGCGTTATTGCTACTGTTACGAGTATCATGCCTCATGATGATTTGTCATTACTCAAGATTTCCATTACATATTATCACGGTTCATCATACATCATCTTGTTTAATCATACTTAAGCATGCTCGTCATCGTTCATCAGGGTTCATCCTTTTTTCATTGTTACCCTTGTTTTATCATGTTTATGTCCTTTTCCGTCTTTGTTTATGAGTCCCATCGTTTTCGATGATTGCATGGTTTCCAACATCTTTCATCACATTCCATCATCTTGCATCATTTCACCAGGTTTCATCCTGCTTCATCGTTTTCATCATGTTTCACGATGTTTCAACATTTTTCATCATCTTGACCATCTTGATGACTTTTGAGTTTCATCGCCGTCGTCATGTTTCATCTTGTTCATCATATTTCGTTTTCCAGCACTTCTTATTATTTTCATTGTATTTCCATGATCTCGCAGGCTTTGCCATGGGGCGCGGGCCGCGCTCCTCCCCCTCCTTCCCCCCTCACATTTTGTGAGTTTGCTTCATGTCGCATCATGCCCTATCATTTGATGGCTCATCATTTTCCAGCATATTTGTCATATCACAATGGTCCATCATTTTGCGTGATCTGCCATTTTCATACCTCTGCATTCTGATGTCTTTCTAACCATGTCAACGGCTCGCATCACTTTCATCACGTTCATTCTTTTCTCATCAGATTGAGTCACTTTCACCATGTGGCATCATATAGCAACGCTTTAAAAACCTGAGCATTGTTCGTCATGCTTCATGACCTTTGTCATTTTGCATCGTGTTTTCTCAAGCGTCATGATGTTCCATTGTTTTCCATCATTCTTGATGCTTTAGAAGTGGGGGCGCCTCCCCCCTCCCCCACCCCCCTCGATCCGCCAACTCATCCCCCCTTCCCCTGACCCCCTCCGGCTCCGGCGACCCAACAAAAATCCACGCGATGTTTTGCGGTGACAAGTTCTTGAGCTGCAGAGCGCACCACTAATGGGATTGGCGTGCGTCAGGTTTCAAGGCCAGGGACTGAAGGTGCATGCACTGCTACTCTTTCAAAGGCTTTAGCAACCAAGCCTTGCCAAGCACGTGGCCGAAACCGCCAACCCGGAAACTTTCAGACAAGTCGCTCTTGGAGGGAATCTTCCAAATATGCAGGAGATTCCGTATGCAGCGACCCTCAAGGAGAAATCCTCGTATTTTGATATTTTGCAGGCAACAGCCATTCATCGCCATCCCCACTCTCTTTGAAGACTCAAATGGATCCATGTTGTGCAATGGGAGGAGATGCAGCAGATTATTCTCCAACATCGCTGCTCAGCTTCATTGTTTGTTGTCATTGTATGGGTTTAGCAGGTCTCAGGCTTTGGGATCAGCGAGGTGATGCGTCCGGGTTAGTTTCGTGCTCAAGTCTCAACCTTTCAACATGACGGAAACTCCTGGAGATAATCCAAGAAGCCTTTTGCAGACCGTGTGAGGTGTAAGCTTCATCATGGAACGGACCTTGACAACACAAATCCGCTCTTGTACATGCATACGCATGTATGCGGATCTGTGTTTTGGAGCTGCTTCATATCTCGGGTCGTTAAACTTGTCACGATACCGGGGTTGAACCTGAGTGAATGTTCAAAGGCCGAGAGAGATGTTTTGTATGCATGTAAGGCTTGGAGTCTTGGAGGGGACGCGGCAGCGCTTGTTCCGGAGATTCCACAGATAGCCCTCCAACTCCCCAGCCAGTCTTCAACATTGCCAGGCCCTAATTGCACCTAAACTTCTAAAATGTTTGACTCTTGAAATCACTTTGCTGTGCCCTCCTTGTGATGTCTGTGTTTCCCCTTGAGCAGAATGCTTGGAGAACATGTTTCCCTTGAGGGATAATCTTACCCCACTGGCCTCGCAAGAGCTACTGTACTTTTGTCAAAGAAGCTGTCGCCCCGAATGGTTTAGAACACCTTCCCCGAGGCTTTGCAAGTGGCATGCTGATCAGCTCGAATCTTCTGACCTGCCTCATGGCCAATGCTCCTCAGCTGCCAAATTTAACAACCTAAATGACTGGAATCTTGGTTTTATTGGAGCGTGTCGGACAAGATCTTCTAAGCGCATAGTATCCCTAGCTACTTGCTCAGGCTGCTACATTCGTAGCTCGGAGTTTCCTAAGTGGAGTTGTTTGTTCTGCCATGAAAAGAACCCCACTTGGGCTCTCTACTTGTTGAAGATGCAGTTTCTGCAAGGCTTCTGTCCGTGGGTGCCGGGCTCACACTGCAGTACCTCCAGCACTCCTGAATCTATACCCACCAAGAAAGGAAAAAAGCAAAAGGATCGAGGATCCGGCTGTGAAGTCTACCTGTGATTCTGTATATCTGCAGTCAAGCATTTATTCCTAAAGGTACAATACTGGCTTCAGACAACTAAGCCACAGATGGGAAGGCTTGCATCCATGACTTCTGAATTGAATCTCACTGATCCTACATGGCACAAGCCGAAACTCTGAGGCCCATGCTTGAAAGCGTACCTGAAGCCACTGGCATCAAACCAAACAGTGATGTAGAACTGTCCTGCAATCGAGATGAGGTCATGTTCCAGCCTTCGCTAGCTGCTGTCATCGATGAGATGTCCAAGGCATTGGGAGCTTTGATTACCAGAATGGAGGTTTGCAGTTGAGACTTCAACATTTGGGGCTTGCTGATCCGCTCAGCTCTCGAAACGTCGCGGAACAGAAAAGGGGAGCACAGCAGCATCCTGGACATGTACGGAATTGGCTGCATGGCCAGTTTTCTGAGGAGGGGTCATTAAATCTTTGCTTGCCCTTCCATCTCTGTGTCAGACCATATTGGATGGGCCAACCATAGCCCCAATCCCCAAGGTCAGAGCCGGACACCCTCAATGTCAAGCGGAAAGTCAAAATCTAAGCCTGCAATGAAGGCTCCTACAAGTAAGGTGAGCGCCGGAATATGGCAATGGGTAACCTTGGTTTTGGGAATGCTGTTTTCTGACTTGTTCAGGAAGCATGTGGACCTCAATCCCAATGTAGTCTCCTCAGTCCCTATGCCAGCCCAATGCGCCTTTATGTGTAACCTAGGGATCCCCACTGGCTTCAACTTGTTCAGGCCGCCTTCACTGTGGTCGAAGTGCCTCCCAACTGGCGCGGGCTTACCTTTGGCCAGCTCTATAGCATCTGGCCTTACTAGCATGTCTTTGGGGTTTCATGGGTTCGTACCTGTTGGCGTGCTGAGGGCTTAGGGGTGTCATGAGGCCGGCATTTTCCTTGCGGATTTGTGAACTTCAGAAAGTTTAGGGCTATTGCGGCTTCTAGTCTGGTTAAGGCAAGGGTGCTTACGCCAGATGAGCAAGTATGTTCAATCTGCAACAAGCCCCCCCCCCCCGGGATGTGGGCAATGTAGTGGCTTGAAGAGGCATAGAGGTAGGGCCTCCTCGGGGTTCATGCTTTCACGCGGGCAGCCTGACTGCAAACCGCACAGGCTCGAAGGCGTTGAGACTTGGTGTCTTTCTCTTGTGTTGTGGCCTTGTTTGTGCTCATGATTGGAGGCCCACGTCCATTAGAATCTTCCCTGTCTGCTTCAAATATGTTGTGCGGAAACTCTAGGTCAAAGAGGTGAAGGCAAAGGACTCATTTAGAGGATTTGTTTTTGCCCTGCAGAACTTAGTGGGTATTGTTGCAGTGGCAGTAGTTCAGACCGGTACTTGCCTGATATCTTTCTGTCATTCGGGTCTTGCTGTAATCCAGCGTCAAGCAAAGGCTTTATGATGCGCAAGCGGAGACTCGGCATCAAGCTAGGGTTTCGAGCAATACGGCTTTCTATTTGCGGCGCTTGAGATTAGCATCACTGGCATTGTTGGCAGAACTATTGTTTTGTCGGCTTGGCTTTGGAGCACTCCCTGTTTGGCTTTGTTGGCTGCCACTGTCGCTGCTATTGCTGCTGAACAGATTGAATGTTTTTGTCTACGGGTAAAGCCTTGCTTGCAGTATCATCGAGCCATTTTCAAATTGCCATGCATGGCGACATGGCGGCGCTCTAGCAGAGAGCTCATGCTAGCTCTTTTCCAACTCTCATAATCTCATGCTTGCTAGTGGGAACTTAGAAGTAGAGACTCTCAGAGCAAGAGATGTGTCAAAGCTTTCTCACGGGCATCCGCAAGTCTGCCCAGGATATCCTTATGCTGTGGACATAGTTCAGCGTATGCCGGCACAATGATGCTTGCAACATCTTTGCCGATAGAGACCCCTACCTGCTCGCAGAGGCGTGCGTTTTCAGCACGATGTGTGGCAAGTACAGTCGTGGGCCCGCCCCCTCAGCCCGCCACCCCGACCTCTGCTCTTCTCGCCCTCAGCCCCCAAGCCATCTGCCCTGCAAAACTACAAGCACTCAGCCACATAGGAAGATGTGTATGATATCTCCCTGCAGGCTCCTCGTCGTTGCAACAGCATCTTGGAAACTGCAAATCCCCCTGTTGCTAAAAACAATGCTATTCCCTTTCTCGCAGCCCAATCCCAGACCCTGCTTGGAGGCCCATGGGACTTAGTAACTACTTCTAACTGGGGTTATAACCCTACTTCTACTTGGGGGTAACTCCTATAAGCCCATTTAGGGGTAGGGTTATAAACCCAGGTTATAAGTAGTTACTACGTCCCATGGGCCTCCAAGTGGTCCTTCAGTCTTCAGTCTTCAACGTCACACCTACGAACACTCCATATTCAGGCACGAACACAACAGCATTGTACACAATCTACGACAATAGCTGGTCGCGCTTCTTGTTAAGGGCCTACTACTCATCCAGTCCTCCGCAGCGCAGTAAATCTCCAGGCCGAGAAACACAGCAGTCCGCCTGGCATGTCCTCCCACTTCCCTCCCTAGCATCCCATAGCCCAGGAACATGATGCCCATGGCTCTCCTCCGCAAGACTACTTCGCAGGATGCCTTGGACTTCATTGATAGCCCCTTGCCTGGGACAGCGTACATGTTTGGATGTGTGGACTTCCACTTAAGATTTGAACTTCACAACTGTGACTGAGCGCGCAGTCTCAGACTTTAGGAACCCTAAATTATCATCCTTGGCATGTCGCGAGTCTAAGGCCTAGGGCTTGGTCAGTTGTTTCGAGATGTCTCTTAGTGACAAGAAATAGAGGCTTTCAGATGAAGACACGTGAAAAGTGTAGCAATTAAATGCGGCAACACTGAGGAGTTCTACCGGCTTTTGGCTCCTTTCGCCCCCGTAAGGCTGCCAGAGTTGGACAGTTGTGATGTTCCATGTCCCCAGCCCAGCCCGATTTGGGAAGAGCAGTTGCGGCTGCGCGTTCTTGCTTTCAACGCAGTTAAGCTCCTGAGCCCTCCGGCTTTCTTCTGGGCATGATTCTCTCCAAACCAAAGTGCCATGTTTTACCTAAAGTTGAAGTTGCAGCTTTGAAGAGTCTTGCTTACTTGTCCTGCACGTTTTTTGCCGGCCAATGGGCTTGAAGCATCGGTCATCCGCTTGGTTATGCTCTCAAGGAGACGTCACATCCATGGATTTCATCATAAGTGCGATTATGAAATCGTGCGATCAAGTTCTATAAAACAGAACTCTGGCCGCATTCTTATGATGCACGGTTGGTCATTGCACTTCTGACTAAGGTTCCGTGGAGAGTCGTCGCGTCGAAGATCCCGTGGCTCGGCGTAGCGCCCTAACAGGATTTCTCAACTTTCGCAGGCCCTTTTGGACTGAGGGAGGTCAACTTGTTGGGCATTGTTGGGCCTTTTTGACCTAGCATCTGTGCCAAAGGCTTCAGTGCTGAGGTCCTGGGAGTTCTAGCGATTCAAGCTGCAATTGCGACTCTGTCTTGGCATTCGGTTAGCTTGGCTGTATGACTTCAGGGACTGGCACGTTTACCCAAAGACCAGATTCAGCTGAAAAGCCTGTCTTGCAGTGATACAGGGTTGCCTGCAGCGATGCCTTTCAAAAGGCCTTTCACATGGGCTGAAAGGCTGTCTGCCTCTTTGTCGGGCTTTCCTTGAAGTATTGCGAAGGAAGAGAAGATCGAGGTGCTGTACGGCAAGGTGTCCCAGATGGTGGAGGACTGGGGCTTTGGTGGCTTCTGAATCAAACTAAACATCTGAGAATATAAAGATCTTTGGATGGACAGGTCAGAGGCCACACTAGACGCTCAGCCGTGAGTCAACACGGGATCCCGGCGCAGGTGCTTTTGAGCCATTGGAGGAGTGGTGGGCAGTCCTTGCGTGAATTCCCCGAATGCTCCTAGCAAGGCGATTCTGTCTGAATTCTCACAAAGCCGATGCAGCTCTAATCTTCGAGTCTTAAATTCCAAGCCAAGCCCTGGTGGCTGAACCCCGTGCAGTCCGAGTCTGAAAAGCCTCGAGCTCCAAGTCCAAGCTCTGATAGACATAGGGGGCCTGGCAGCCTTCGGCAGGAGTGGCGAATGCTTCTAGACCCAGCCGATCAGAAGCCCGGACATGTAGTGGCCGTGCATTCGTGGCTGTGGCTCTAGCATGTTGGGTATGGGATGTATGCCAGAGTATGTTACCTAACGCCACCTCCCCAGATCTGCATTTGGACGCGCTAGATGTACTGAATATCGGAATATGACAGCCCGAGCAAATGACTGAATTACTAAAACTCTGAATGGCTCCACAAAACTATGATCTTTTCCATGTGCACCTTGTGGTACTGTTTGCTATATACCCTAAACAGCAGCTCAGGAAGCGCTGGCAGATTGGCAGCCCTCCCTTCCAGCGGCACCGGGGCATGAGAAGAGATGCTGGAATCATTATTGGACAAGCGACGCTGTGTTCTTTAAAGCTGCTGAACTTCACCACTTCGGGTATGCCTCGACAGTATATAGGAGACCCCAGCATCACAAGTATCACTGTGCATCCTGGACTCGGACTATACTGAGTACTCCAAGCGGAACAATAACTAAGTGCCGCAGTTGTCTCGCAGCTTCCCTAGTTTGCCACGTTTCCTCATTGTATTTACATCCGAAGCACGCTTCTCGCAGTGCCATTCCGCTGGTGTCTTTAGCTAGCTTGTGTCCCCCAACCCTCAACAAAGCAGCCCGCTTCCTTGCAATCTCATCCCCCGCCCTCAAGTGGTAGCAGAAGTTGGACCGTCACAAACATCTCAGGTATACCCTTGTCATGCCAACGGGAAGATCCTTTGTGGTGTTTAACGACGGTGTCGTGTGCATGCAACCCACCACAAGGACCTCACGGCGATTTTGTTGTGAGTGAGGTTTCGATTGAGAGCGAGCACCGAAACTGGGGTGGAAACCTGTGAGATACACATCCTAACGACTTCTTAGGTGCCTGAATACTGAAGTCCTTGCTTGTTGTACCAAGAGTTGAGGGAAACCTAAACCCTTGACTGCTGTGCTTGCCATGTCTATACTAACCCATTGCAGCTGCAACAGGCGGGCTCCATTGTCGCACGCGCCCAGCAGCAGTAGGTTTTGCCGTGCACAGCCAGTTAACCCTCTAAACAACCCACTCGCTACTCCAAGCAAAAGCCGAACCTCCGAACGCCGTTTGTTCGACTTCCCCCGCACCTTCCGAACTCTGTTTGAATCTCCAGCGCAAGAGAGGACGACACTTCCGCAGACGGGCGTAAAGCGAGAGCGCTTCGATGATCCGCTGTCCAGACAGCAGTTGGCAGAGATGTCTGTCAAGTCTTAGCAGGCCACCCTTGGAATGCTTATTTCGCAGAACCCCTAATTTGGGCCTTAGGTGACTGCGTGCCTTTCATGGGCTAAGCGCAGCTAGGCGTTTCTGGGCCTTGCAATATAGCCTCGAAGACAGGCAGAAGGAGTAAGTGCTTTGAGCCCGAGGTTTCAGCAAGCAGTAGTCCCAAGCCAATTCTCTTGCGGACCTTTGCGATGCTCAGCCAAGAAACAGTGCTTTCAGACGAATTGAGCACCCTAAATCAAATTTGCGGCCTGTTTACCATCGACACAGTGGTGATCGTGTCTTGTCCAGACCAAGAGATTCCTGCTGTGTGGAATGTATTCGGGTTGCCTTGGCTCGGCGCCTTCGCTTCAAATACTCGCGTGTAAGCCAGAACATTGCCATGGGAGGCCTGAGTAGGTTGCTTTTAGTGCCAAAGTTTGCAGGGCAAAGAGGAATTCAAGCAAGCAACGGGTGCAAGCGGCGCACTGGTTTTGGGGCTTTCGGATTCACACCCAATCCACAAGCCGCACTCTCGAAGCCCTGAAAAATCAGTTCTGTTTCACCCCATACCTCTCGGCCGAAGGCCCTGAGAAAAAAGCACTGCCAGGTCTTTGATGGGAATTTCAGGGAGAGAGGAGTATGTTTTAGCATCCCAGATGATGAGGTGAGGTTTCCTTTAAACTCTGAGGTTGCGAAGACTTTTCTTCGGGGTCAGGACCATGGCTGAGTGTTGGAATTTGCCGATGCCGGTGAGAGGCACGGCTGCATAGTGGAACCCAGGGTATTCGCATGTCTTGCCTGATCAACCTGGATTTTCGCGTATGTGCTGATATCCTAGACGAGCACCGCCTTTGCTGAAGCTACATGGGGCTGCTTGGTAGTTGAGGGCACTTCGCGCGCGAAGTGCCGCGGCTTCGGGAGCAAGTTCGGCTAGCGATTTGGAAGGAATTGAACTTCTCGGCACGGATGGATACGGGCACAACATCCCAGTCTTCACGGTTAATCTGGGACCAAGGATGGCCACGCGAGGTTTCCATGAATTCTGGTAAAGTTCCTCAGGGGGTTGTCGCACATCCCACCGCGGTCTGATCCCCGTGTTTGCACCAGATGAGCACACTGTGACAATGTCCGCACCCGAAGAACTGAGATTTTTTTGGTTCAGGACTCCGCCACCTTCCTCAAAGCTCATATTGAACCCAAAGTCTCTGTGAGCGGGATCCATACTAATCCATGTAAGTATCCGCCACCTTCAGGAGCGTGCCATCGTCACGAAGCACGTCCTCCTGAATGAGACCCAAACGCACGCCGGGGCCTTTCAAACTCCAGCCTCTTCTCGTCTTGGGGAGTTCTAGCAAGTGCAAGCGCAAACTGTAAACAGCCTGACACTTCAAGCAGGTTGGAGGCGAGCATATTCAAAGGATTGTCGTGCTGTCAGCATTAAGGGCGCTGCTTGTGACCAATTAGGACAAGTTTCTTAAGCACTCCCGCGGTCTCTACAAAAACGCAGAACACGTTACATAGGGTCTGAAAGCAGCTTCAAGATCTTAAGCGGGCGCCAAAGCACTGACACAGGGTCTCTTCATTAAGCTACGTGTGGCATTGCGCAGAAAGTTGCATGTTTGCTTCCCAGCCTGTGCTCCAGAGGTTCTATTTATCAGGGATGATTTCATGGGTGTACGCCTGTGCAAGAAGGCTGCCAAGTTCGTCTGATATGTGTGTCATGATGCCCTATGTGAGCACAGCTTGTTCCATGGCATGTCCCTCCGCCGATGCCGCCCGTAGCGATGTCAAGCTGGCGGTATCTTCTCCAATACTTTGCGTCCATCATGTCGACTTGTCATGAGATATTGACAGAGTTCAACCCACAAGCAGGCGCTTTATTCTTGTAGTAAATTCCTTGCACCAACCTGATTGAGCCGAGATATGTCGAGAAGTTGCGTCTGCCTGCGCCGAGCTGTCGGACTGCATGCAGATCTCCGATCTCATGTGCGAGAGTGGTATGGGTCACAACTATAGGGCTGCTTCTTCCCCCAGAAGGTAGCCACACGAGCTAGTTGCACACTCCCAGGCTTCGAGATGTGAGACATTTATTCCTGAATTGGGTCCTCAGTTTGATTCACCTGAGATGGCCCAGAAGGCTGATCCCGTTTCTGTCCCGTGTGAGGACGCCTCCATCTCGACCGTCCTGAGACACCTGCAGAAGTTGCTTCTATCAGCTCAGCACCAAGGGTGTTGTTCCTTCCCTGCTTGCTTCAGTTCGAAATGCCTTGCTGGCTTGATATAGTAATATAGTCATTGATTCGATGCTTCTCCCCAGGAGGACTTATTCCTGTCTGAATCGGTGGTAAGCCTGACATACACCACCAAGCTTGCGCTTGGCATGCTCCCTCCGAAGAAGAACTTGGGTGAAGTCACAGTGGGGTGGAAATCTGAAGGAACCCTTGTAGACTACGAGGTGGAAATGACTCAAGGCTGCCAAGCTTGAGGTGTGGGAACCTGCTTTGCGAATCTTTGAACTGCCGCAGGACTAGACGTAATTATTCTCCTCCTCACGTCTGTTGAGCTGCTTCACGTGATCTCCTGACGAATGCCGGTCCCGACTTCTCATGTTGGTCATGTTGTTCTAAGCAGTCCTTCTTCCTTATAAGAGACTATACACCCCCGGATCTGAGATAATGACTTGCAAAGCCTGTACATTGCGTGGCCTGGGATCCCGAGAAATCCTGGCAAATCAAATGCCCCAAGTTCTTTATCATGGGTACTGCAGACAATGTCCAAGGTACAGAATGCCACCTATCGCCTGAGCCGCCTCATGGGTCGGTGCGAAGGTCACATTTGGGCGTTGAGAGGGCTTCTGCTTCGTGTTTCTTGCATCATGGTGCATGTCTTTTTATCGATTCACTGTGTAGGTCTCAGGGTGCGGCTCGGAAGCTTCAGGGTGAGACTTTGATGGCTCTGGGCTTGATGGTTTAGGCCGGCTCCTATGTCACACTTGAAAGATTTACACGGTTATTAGTGGAGTGTGTTTACATGCAGGTTTGGAGTCTGGCGTGCTGTCACCTACTGAGGACAGTCTTTCAAAGGAAATATAAGGTTGTAAAGCGCAGGAGACTCCATCATGCATCTGCCCCACAAGCTCTGAACCTTCAATCCGAAAGCCAGAAAACTTGAATGAACAAGCTGTTATCTCTCGCGACTCTGCGACAAAGCCAGTGAAACAAATTCTGTTCATGCACTTCCTCTGCAATGCCTTCTCACCGAAACCACCGTGACGGTTATGCTCAAAATTATAGGGCACAAACCCTGTAAACCTACAACACAGCAGGGATCCCCAAAACAGCTCCATGCGCTGTGGGCTTAAGAATCATCAAGCAGCGTAATTTATCATGTTATCATCACGGCTGCGGAGGTGCGTTCGATGGCATTTGCTTGGATGCCTCAGGCATGCGAGCGCTCATCGCTAGTGGAATTCAGGGTTTGAGCCGTGGCACAGTCTCCCAAAACAGCATGGGGCTGTTTTGTTGGCCACTCTCCAGTGTAGGAATGGACTGACGGCATAGTGGACATGTCAGGCTTGAAGGGTGGGGTTGGGGCAAAGACAGAAGTCCAATTGCAGCCCTGATATACGCTGATCTTGAACCTGGGTGAGTCTCGTTGCACGAAGCTCTCTGGATGGCTTGATACTACTAGGCCTAGTAGCTGGGTTCTTCACAGCCCGAACAGAAGGTCCGTTTCGAACCCCTTTACTTTGTTGCGCTAAAGTACCGCACCACCTATGGCCTGTAGCAGATCTTGGAACCTCAGCCTCACAACCCTATTGCATCGAAACCCGGAATCCGCAAATCTCATATCTTCAGCTCACAGCCCTGAGAGAGGGAATCACAAACAACACAAGAATGGTCAACACCCTAGAAAAGTAAGGGTGAACTCGTCCGCTCAGCGTTTGGCAGTAGCTCGAGCAAGAACTCTGGTTGCTGGCGCAGGTGACGGAACCTCATTGAATGCAGCACCTTACAAGGGCGCCACGCGACCGATGGAGGCCGGAGATCCTCGGATGGGCCATGGCAAACGTGCTTCCAGCGTGGCTCTGAAGAGGATTTCTGCTGACTGGAGCTGACATTGTTGCGTAATTATAACCCATATGCCCCAAAAAAGTCATCAGAGTGCATTCTCATGGAAAGCTAGCGGATTTGCCCTCTTCTCGTCGTCGTCAGCATAGTCGGGGTTGTTTTCCTCCCCCCTACTGCCTGAGCTCCCTGTGAAGCTTGCATTATAGCGGCCTTGGCCGAGTTTCTCGTGCTTCCGGCTCCAACAAGCTCGGAGCCTGTTCAGTGTGAGGTCCGCCCCCATAAGCTGTGAATGGGTGTTCTGATAACCAATCACCATTAGTAACAGGCTTGCTTCAATTGTCTTGAGATTTCGCCTTGCCTTCATACTTACTACAAGTATTAGTTGGATTTGACAAGCCAGACCTTAGCTGAGAAATTGCTGTTTCTCGGCTTGCCTTTGACGTCCAGAGCCTTCTGATTTCCCCAAATCCTTGAAGCTCTGAACGCTACAGTCCTGAAACATGCAGCCTGAATCCAGGCGCCAAGGATCCTACACAGAACACAGTCTACGCATGCTCACACCTAGCCCATAGCCCACCTCCTTACCCTCCTCCTTTCCGAGCCCTGCCTCCCAGGTGTGGGAGGAACAGCTTGCACTCTTGGATCGCTCGGCCCCAGCCTCGGAGGATTCCACTCTTACTCGTATAGTTGCAGGAGTGGTTACGCCGATTTGTGTTAGGTATTGATTAGTATCGTGCTGCTTGTTTCTAGCACTCGTGGCAATGCCTGTCTTGCACGTACGTCATCTTGTCGCCCCTGCATCCACAAGAAGGTCAGTGGATTCAGGTGTCGAGCCATAGCAACCAAAAGCTCACACCCCTGAAACGCACAAACTCCAACAGAGCAGTTCTGAGTTTTGTCATTCTTCCTCCCAACCTTACATAGGACACAAAACGTAGGTTGAGAAGACGCACAACGCAGCAGCGCGGCCTGCACCACTGTGCGGGAGCCCAGTGCGCTTCGATATGCTACTTCATAATATGCCTCATAATCTTGTGGAGATGCGACTTCCCGGTCCATCCTATAGATTATTGCATTATTGCATTAGCGTGACTGCCGCGGCATGCAGCGGCTGCGTACGTAATTTGTGCCAGCATTGCCCAAAGTCGGCGTCCTATTTTGCAGAGTGACTAGTAGTCACGAAATGTCACGAGTTTGGTTAGTAGAGTCACGGGCTCTTCGTTCTGCCACACGTTGCAATTTAATGTTGGACCCGCTTTAGTATGTAGTCCCCCCAAACAATTTTTGGATCCTGAATTAAACTTGTTTGAGGGGGGCCATGGTAAATCCTAATGGTGACAGTATCAGTATTAAATATTAGTACTAGGGTTAGTATTAGGATTAGTATTAGTAGTAGTACTAGCATTAGTATTAGTCTTAGTATTAGTATTAGTACTATCTTTAGTATTAGTATTACTATTACTATTACTATTAGTATCAGTATTATTAGTATTCGGATTAGTATTAGTAGTAGTATTAGTATTTGCTGAGATTGGAGTCAGCATGACGGCAAAAGGCTTCAGAAGTGCTGCTTAGAGTTGATTGCTTGAGCAAGAACATGGATTTAGGTGCTTAGGGCTTAAGATGTAAGTAAGTAAAC
>CAJNIZ010002947.1:49388-61326 GCA_905231905.1 Symbiodinium pilosum | reverse complement strand
TTCAGATCCGGACTTGTTGGGGGGGTTTAATAATCAGAACCCCCCATTATCTCTTGCCGGATTTCCCTATGTCATTTGAATGTTGTTTCGGCCTCGCTTTTCAGGTAAGAGCCACTCTCGGGTTTCGACCGCCAGAATCAAAATATTTCATGCAAGCACATCCCGCGAACGTCGTGAGCAAAGTTCTGCTAATGCATACACATTTGTGTTCATGGCATGTCTCAGGTGCTGTTCCTAGCTTTGGGTTTTGTAGTGATTGGGGCACACTCTGCTCCAAGTGTTGTTCCTGTAAACCATCTTTAGCCCGTATTTGTTGAACCTACCCGCACAACCTTGCACTAGCTTGCACTCTTGAAGCCAACAACTCTAAACGCTGAAGGAACAACGACGAGATACCCAGCAAAGTATGGGCCCCGGAAAGAGCCTGGCCTTCTCAGGAATTGTTTTTCTCTGCTGAGATCATCGAGATTAAGATTGAATGTCTGTTTGGCGGCTCAGGGTTAGAGTTGGGTTCGCGATTCAAGCCTTGGAGTTTTTAGTTCAGGTTTTGGAGGTTTCCGGCTGCAGGCTGGGAGGCAGTTGCAGCTTTTGGTTGGTAACGCGCTTTGTAAGGCGGGAGCCGGGCTATATGTTACTTGAAAGCCTGCAGTTGGCTACCGGCTACACCCTCAATACCTGTCATTTAAGACCGAATGCTACGTGCTCAGCCGGAGCTTTCTGGCAAGTACATAAAGAATCTCCCATGAGGGTGCAGACAGCTCCAGTCCAGGGCACGGTATCTCCCTACCACGAACCTTCAACCCTAAAACTGTCAAACACCTTCAAGCTTGCGACCCCCAATGTGATGCAGTTCATCACCGAGTTGCAAAGGTTCTGGTCAAAGGCATCCCCAACTTCGCGCGGAAGGCCGCAGCAATGGGATTCGGCACCGAGTTTATTGAAGGCTTCAAGACGATCTACTCAGCAGCCCTTGAAGAAGTGTACCGAGGGCAGGATCCTCCACCCTGGGCCCATTATCTTGCTTGTTTGTACAGTTTTTCACATCAACTTGGATGATGAGAGTCAAGGGCAATCACAGCATCGGATGGATGCTGGAAACGCTGAGCCATATCTACCCATGATAAACCCGCTTAAGCTCTATCTGGGATTCTGCCTTGCAGTTTTTGTGAGAAGATGGAAGCACAGAAGCTGCACATTCTCCTTACGCCCTACAATCAATGATGCCTTTCTTTAGGGGGGCACAGTATATAAAGGCAATCACAGAGAGGAGTACCTATGCAGCTCCTCCGTGGATAGTTTGGACCACATTCCTGTCCAGCACCGTGGCTCTTGTGACATTTGACCTGGCAAGTGTCATCAAGACCACTTCTCCAAAGTCCTAGAAAGCCAGCGAAAACCTGCTGCGCAGGTCGAGAAGTACCCACATCCGTCCGACAACTCAGTGAATACGAATGTCATGAACAGCGGGAATGAGGGGTAAGCTAGCATTCAGAGCTCTTGTTCTGTCAAAAGTTACAGTTGGTGGAAGTTGGTCTAGGTGAAGCTAGAGGAAATGATGATGAAAGTGCGTCTGTTGGGACTCACCATTCCCCTCCCGAGCATCCTGCCACTGCCATGACTCACTCTGTGGACCGTGACGTTGGGTTCTGCAGGAAGCAGCAAACAAGAGAACCTGAACACTGCAAAATCATCCAGTTCTGTCATATTTCTGCTAAGAATCTGCTATGAGACTCTACTCTAGTCCAGCCAAACACCCCACTGCAATTAGCAGCAAGAGGCCTGCAAGCAAGCGGGTCAGGGGTCTCGTTTGCAGCTTACATGCTGCACCTTTAGCCCACAACTCAGCCACCCGGCCAGGCCTAGAATTTCAAAATCTCCCCTTCAAATCCCGGCCCAACCATGACCGCACAAGCAGCAGAAGCTCCTGCTGTCAACGGCAGTAGTGGTACGCGAATCACCCGCAATGCCCCCCAAGTCCATGGAATACTCGTAGTCCCTATAAGCCATGGCCCAACATGGCACTACTCTTGAAGCTTTAAGTCGTTGGGGTACTCTAAGGTGGGCCATCATCGGAGCCGGTCACTTGGGACTCAGAGCTGCCTTGTGTGGGCGCCCAGCTGGTCTTGGGTGCCTGTAGGAAGCACCGCACTCCAGATCTGGGTATGAAGTTCAAGCCAGGAATAGGACCTCTCGGTAACCCTGCAGGGGGCTTTGCAGGATTCTTCCAAGCCGTTGGCAGGCCTTCGCGAGAACAGAATGATCCAAAGCAGGGCTTTTCTATGTGAAAAGTGTCAGGTTGATGGGGAACTGGAGGGTCATCACCAAGTGTAGACAGTTCCATAGCACATGGGCTTGCGCAGCACCCTCTGTTCTGGCAGACCTACAAAGACAAGACGGAAGCTGCTGCGAACAAGCGACGCACTTTGTTCCTCATTCCGTCGCTAATGCTACACTCCTTTTTGAGCACATGTTTTCCATGAGCCCCTCCGAAAACATGGCAACTTGTGATTTGTATCCCAGCTTCAAGCTGACAGCTATGATACACCGACATGGGACCCCTTCTCTTGAGGATGTGGCAGAAGATGGGCCAGGACTTCGTTCTCTTTGAGTCGCTGGCCTGCAGCTAACAAACTGCATGGCAGAGACACGGGACTTCACCGACCTGTGTAGCATTGCCGGCACGCATATCCAATTGCAGAGAATCGACTTCTAAATCATTCTTGCAGGTCTACCGTAGTTTCAATACGCTCCCGGGGTGCCCCATTTTTGCATGCGACGAGAAAGCATACTCGTCAATGCATCCTGCGTGTATGCCACGCCAAAAACATTGGGAAAGCATACCGTAGCAGCGGGAGCTCTATAGAGGTGGTCAGTTTTTTTTCATCACGGTCGATCTCACCTCCATGACACCCACCACCAGTAAACTCAGCCAACAACTTTGCACAACCGCAAAGCACAGGGGATTTGAATTCCGGCCCGCGAATGTGAGTGTTGCATTTCGGGGTGAAGGGCCCTTGATGAGAACAGAAGATTTGAGGTCGTCTTCAGATTGGTTCCAGCAGGAGCTCAAGCAGAAGATGTCATGCATGCTGTCCTGCAAAAGTACTTTGCACGACGCTGCAAATTCGGAGTGTCTGTTTGATGATCCTCTATCCAGGCTCCTCACTTTGTCGATGAAAGCTTCAATTTTGGCCTTGATGAGCTGCATAGCAATATTGCTATTGCTGGTCATATGCCGCGGGTGGTAATTGGATTCTGCTCGTGAAATTCCAAAACGTATGTGGTTCCTTTCTGGCTCCTTAGAGGGATGCTTACTTTGCTTCATGGTCAGCCACGTTTTGCTTTCCAGGCGAAAAGCCAAGATAGGCGGCAACGCATGGAATGGCATCGCGCTGGGAGCTCAGGTAGCGAAAGGTTAATCGTTGAAGATATTTCAGATCCGCTAGCAATTCATTCAGAGACCCAATCCTCTACACAGCATCCTGGACTCAAGAACCCACCTTGCCAGGAATAAGTGGTCCAAGCTCCAGTCTGAGGGAGCCCAGTACCAGCCATCGCCTCAGCGTGGACAGCCCAACGACATCCATGACATTCGGGTGTCCGGGGCTCTGGAACAAAGGCCAGGTGTCCAGAGGTCTCGATACGGTCCAGAAAGGTCTGAGCCCCAACGGCTTTAAGGCCAGGGACGTCAATAGAGCTGGCACACGTCCAGAAAGCATGCCTAACACAAGGCTGGATGTGGCAATTATGAATTTTGTTCATCTATTCCGTTTAAGATGTGGAGCATTTGCCTCGTTCCAGTGCAAAGTGAAGAGCATGACGACTGGATTGCACTCTCCAGCCATATGTAGCTCTCAGGGCACGACTTTAGTTTTTGGGCCTTTGTTTGTAATGATTGATCGCTAGTGAAAGGTGCACGTTTGTGGTGGCCACGACCCTGCAACCTTGGCAGTTCAGGCAGCACTATCGGTTCTGGGCAGCTCCAAGCGGGGATTCTAGACGCGTGAGCCCTCGAGTTTACGACGATGCACAAATAATCAAAAGCCCATTATGTGTCTGAGACTTGAAATGACTTGAACCACCAATGTATATTCTTGAAGCCCCTGTACCCCTCAGAATTAGAACCTGAACAGAACATCACGGTGTGAGAGAAATTTGCAGCAACAATGACTGAGGCTTGATTGGGCAACTTGGCAAGATGAATGCAGGGTTCGGGGCGACAAGATTGTCTGGTCAAGTAGAAGCTACATATATACATACATATTTCCCCACCCTCGGTGTGGGGTAGACTGCCTGTGAATGCCCACCCCCAGAGACTACTGTGAGAATTTCTGGGGTGCCCAACCCAGAGACTACCGTGACACTCTCTGGAGTGCCCAACCCCACAGACTACCGTGAGACTCCCGGGAGTGCCACCCCGCAAATGCATTATCTGTAGGGTGGGGATGTTCGAAGTCATATATATATATATATACACATGTGTGTGTTTTTCTGCGATGCTCTTGATGAGCTTCGTTTGGGCAATGTTTCGCGGTAATTTGGGGCGGAGGGCGCTTGTCTGAGATACGAGTATCCAGAACCGGGGAGGGCATGTTGTTTGGACCAGGCTTGGAGTCTTGATTATGACAATCCGGCCGAGCATCATTTTGCTATGAGGGAGTTGCCCTTAAGCATGGCCCAGTTTCTGTTCACAGACTTTCGGGCACCAAGCATTACGTGTAGACTTAGAGCCCCGTCACAGAGGGAAGGAATCAAGTCAATTTGTTCCGAATCTCTCCCAGGCTTTTGAACTTGAGAAACTCCTGCGCAGTCAGACGATCAAGCAGCAGCGCTCTTCAAAGAAATCAAGAACTTGTAGCTGCAACTGTTCAGGCCGTGACCAAAACCTCGATGGACCCCAAAGCTGCCCAACCAGTAAAGCTCCTACATTTCAGCACTCTCAAAGCGTTGGAATGCTACAAGCAACATGTCCCGAAAGGAGCCCTACATTGGAGCTGACAGCTTGCTCCCGTGACTTGGTCAGGAATTGTTGAAGTCATTTGCTGTGGTTGTCGCAGTCATCCTGTAACGCTGAACAACACATTCTGCACACCAAGCTTGCCAAATGCCAAGGCCAGTTGAAGCACTGTAGATCTCAATATGTACCTTAATATAGTATAGTAGTTTCCATGTTTTTTCCCCCGTCATCTCTTTTGAAGCTGAGGTTCAACAAGTATTCCTACTGGCCCACGCGCGACGAGATCCTGGGGTCGTGGGCTCGGCTTCTGATTTGTGCTCGACGAGGCTTGTGGACAAGCTGATAATTTTTACTTACAAGGATATACGTATTGATATTTGGACGAGTCTTATAGTAGGGACCTGGGCTCGTTCAAACGCTTTTTTTATTGAATGCTGTCGAAGGATGTTGAGGTGCCTTAATAGTCTCAACGACAGGGCTGAGCAAGGTGTTTAAGATGTAAAATGGTCCCTACACACCTTAAACCCGCAGTCCACGCGACAAAGCCTGAAGCCCAGAGCCGGACATGGACCACAGCACCAGCGACGAACCACGGCTGAAGAAACCCTAGAGCTCTGAGCCAAACCAGCTTTTTGGATCACACGCTGTTGATGAGGCACTTCCATGATGTCTGCACGGAGTACAACCTTTGGCCGAGCTTTGCAGCTTGGGTTGGAGATAGAAGGATCAAGTAGATACAAGGCGTGAAATCTTTGAGCCTTAAGTTCAGGTTTGGGATTCTTGGTGTGAGGGGCGCAGTTGGATATGAGGGGCAGCTCAATCTGGTGGGGACAGGCTGTGTTCAAAATTTCAGAAATGAAGGCTGTACGAGGGGGTTTGGGCAGTTGAATGACAGGAAGACAGGGTTTCCAGATCTGCTTCGTCACAGGTGTTGAGTTGTATGGCTATGATTGCTAGACGGCAATTACCCGCTTCCAGGTCTGGAAGCTCCATTGGCAATCAGTATGATTCACGTCATGTTTCAGTGCGGACCCGGCCTAGGTGTGTTGACTCTTCATGAAATCCGGGGAGCGTGCTCAGCCATTATCATCTAGGTTTGGGAGGCGCAGGAACACAGGGCAGTTAAAGAGGAAAATCTTAGGGGCGTCGTGGCCTGTTCTTGCTTAAGCAATGTCGGGCCCTTGTTGGCCTTGCTGATGCAAATAGGCGTCCGTCTGGCCCCTGTTGGCCTTGCTTGAGCAAGTAGGCGTCGGGCCCCGACCGTGAAGGACAGTTCGTTCAGCAAAGAAACCAACATGCTACAGCTGCCTGCCGGCTGTGTCCCAGCCCCAAGAAATCCAATCCATAACAAAAGACCATGAAAGCGGGACCTTGTGACAGATGTGGGTGATGCATATCAGTGCAGACTTGGCTCTGCCTGCAAACCGAAAATGATGTGTCCTGCGATCCCAAAATTTGCGGCACCTGTTTTTTTGTGCAGAGGTCATGAGCACGCAAGCTTCTCGTCCGCATTTCATGGCAGAGAGCACGATGGGTAGAAAGTTGGAGGTCATGGATACATCTCTTTAATTTTGGGGGTACTTGGGGCATGTTGGGCAGGCGTCGCCGGGTTGATAGTACGATGCCTTAAGCGCACTTCATCATTCAGAGTTTGATTTTCTCGGTAGGAAATTGAGGCATGCTCAACTACTGGACATACAACTTGCGCAAGGGATGCAGTCATGTACGAGCGCGTTTTTAAAGACCTAGCTTGCGGAACCTTTGGCAATGAGAGGTTACGCTCTACCCCGGGCTGTTGATTTCCTGCCAAAAGGGGGCGCTCCTTCCAAAGCAACTCCCGCATGCCAGAGGTGATGGACATGGACATCGTCGCTCAGCCCAAGGGTGATCCCGACCGGCTGCGCTCCTACACGGCCCGGTGCTCACATGTTTGCTTGATGTGGGCTGTAGGACTGTAGGACTTTCTTTTTTCAGGAATCTGCAGGACCGAATGCGACGCAAGCAAACAGAGCAGGCACACGATCCTAGACTGCCCCTTCATTTCATACACAACAGTTTTCGTTCGGTCCTAGAACAATGGCAAGTGGTCTCAATTGCATAAGGGCAAAGGCTTGCTTACCGCCTAAAATTCTCACTAACTCCTATGTCAAACCCTAGGGTTTTCGGCATGCCGTACGTGGGCCCTGAGACATCCAAGATACATCACACCTACGTGGGAGATCTCTTCAACAAGAGCCAGGACGATTTGCGCATGCGTTATGTAGAGTTTGGGGTTGAGCGTGCAGTGCAGGACGCTTGAATTTTCTAGGGATTCAAGGTTTCAAAATGCTTAGGTGGTGACGTGTCAGACAAATTGAACGTGTGTACGGGGTCCTCCGCCAGACCGAATTGTCTATGTCTCAACTGGATGGTGGCTAAGTCTTTACAGCTTGGGGTTTGGAGTAACTGCCACTAGCATGCAAAATTGCGAGGTCGGCACGCCTTGAACACTTGGGCTAGGGGCGCATTGCCTTCTGGATGTGACTGCAGCAGTGGACAACCAGACCTGATCCGGTGATGGCATAGCATGCTTCATTGTGGAGCCAGCAAGTTTTCCAGACCAAGGCTTTGAAACTATCCCACGTCATGCTCCATGGAGCCCATCGGAGGACGTAGACCCAAACGCTCTTTTCGCGATTGCACACCTGAGGGCATCAGCCACAAGTCTGTTGGTTCTCTCAGGCGGGGACCTTAGACCCCAAACCCGAAACCTCAAAACAAGATCCTTCTGCGCCGGTTCACGTCATATTCGCCGCAGCCCTTGGACATAGTGATTAAACCATGCCCGCAAACCCCAACACTCACTGCGCCCAACAAGTTAAAGCATCAACCCAACCCTCAACCCTGGCAGCGGGGATTCCTGGAACCTTGTCACGCTGCATCAAGCCTTTCAACCTTATTTCTTTTTAGGAACGATCGAGAAACTTCTGGGCTGCTAGGATGACACCGCACGAGCTCTTGATCGTTTCGCCGGCAAGCAGACGGATAAGGCCCTGCCAATGTTCCGATGCATCACATATTCCGAAACAACGATGGTAGCAGCTGAAGGGCATTAAGAAGAATGGTACTCAGCTGGATCAGTGCCAGGAGTTTTTGCTTCGGTTAGATTGTGGATCCGAAGCATGGTGTTTTTATGGGTTGGATATGGAGGGCTGATACAAGGAAATCATATTGTACAGGTCTACAAGCGCCTGCCTCAGGCTCATTTACTAACAGGTTCTTGTCACATGCATTGCTTGTCAGCTACAGTCTTGTTTGCAGCACCTTGAGCGGGGCGTTGTGGTTGCGACATGTGGAATTATTGCAAGGTCGAAGCTGTTGGCATGGACATGCTTGAGTTGTTCCGACCTTCTGGGATGATAGGAGCCTTCGAACTTAGTCGCCCCAGACAAGATCTTATGTGTGGTGTCTTTCCCGGTCCGGTGTGGTGAGGAGGGGCCAGGCCTTGTACAGTGAGATGTGTATTCTACTGCTGGAAACAATGTTTGCCACAGCTCAAGATATCTTGTCTGGTAGCTTCGCATATTGGACCCCAGAGGGCTGCGCTCTGAATCTGTCCTTGCTTCGAGTTTAGTGGAATTATGTAGATGTTTGCCCGGCTTCATTTCCAACACCCCAATATTTGGCAGCAGCGATTAAGATCTCAGCCTGTTGCTTTCAATGCTTGAGCCTAAAAGTCACATGAATCAGAGCCTGACGCTCATGAGCCAGACCGTCGCGTCCTGCGTCTGCTTCTTTCCGGGAGCGCTGTCAATGCCGCATCGGCCCCTTGCCTGAATTCATAATGCTTCAGGAGGGAAGCGTGAAGCGGCTAGGGGTTGTTGTGAATGGAGTTCGCGGGTGGTTCATGCTGCAGATTGGATTGGCGTTCTATCTTGGGTTCCAGACATTCTGCGATATATGACTGAGATGGCTATGTAATATCCTTGGCTTAGTGTGAAGCAGGCATGACAAGCCTTCTGCTCAAGGGGCCCTGCTGCAAGCCGTAGTGCCTCAAAGTAAAGCCTGTTCCACGAAATCCGGAATAGGCCGGGAACACTAAAGGCCCCCATCCACCAAGCATGTGTCGAAGTCATGAGACTCTGAGGGGAACGAGAAAACGCCGAGCAAAAGCTTGGAAACATATCAAGGACAAGCTCTTGAGAAGCCCCGTGCTAGGAAAAATACACCTTTTTCCTGATTGCCACACAAAAACTCAGGAAGACCTTCCCTGGCGAGGACATCTTTGGTGGGCAGGCTGGGCTGTCGGCACTTTGAAGTTTCTCATCTGCGGAGTTACAGTTTCTCAGACTGATGCAGCAAGCAGGCTTGCAGTTCGGAGTTGAGTCTCTTATATTGGTTGCAGGGAAACAGGGTAGCAAGTTCTGGCTTGAGACGCTGAAAAGTTGGACCCCTTTCTGTTGCAGTCTGGGCCGCGATCACCACGACAACACGCATTCTTTTCGATCTCGGTGACAATTTGTCGGTGGACTGTGTGTGGTTTGTGACGCCAAAAAGTCTGACCCCTTTCGTGCTGCAGTTGGGGCCAGGAACTCGGCAACGCCCATGTTTTTTTTTAAACCTCAGTGGGAGTTTATCTGTGGACAGTTTGTGGCGTCGAGGTCGAGGTGGGTGGCGGGCAGGACTGAAAGAGTCAGCTGCACGCTCCACAGACCTGAAGGCAAAGGCAACGACCAAAGTACAACAAGTAAATCTGGCAATGAACGAGTGGCGCTTTGCAGGAGCACAGTATCAGTTGTCATGCGTAGGCTTCCATTCCGGTGACTCACTGCCATGAAGCTCCGGAACTTGAGCCCAAAACCCAGACCCTCAAGCTGGTCCCTCCACGGAACTGACGAGAATCTCTGCCTCCTTGACCCAGGCCCAGCATTATCCTTATACAGTTTCTTTCATAGGTGGGCTATGGTTTTAACGACGAGTTCGACTATGCCGCGACACAGCAGCAGAGAGGCATCGTGCTGCGCTCGGTCTGCCAGATCTGCAAGCTAGAAATCCGCAAACCAAGGCGGAGCTTGAAGGACGAGGGTGCTGGTACGACACCTCACCTGCGACCCCCTACAGAGTGTAGTAGAGAAAATGATGAATGGGGACGGGATGCTGGATTTTGTTTTTATTGTGGAAGGCCAGCCCAGTTGATGATCGCATTGCATGGCCTGCAAACGGCATGCAAACTTCGGCCAATGTGGCCAAAGTGCTGCATGTCCTTGTCCCGTCATGTCCTGTTTGTGTTTCCTACCTTACAAAATTGCAATACAGTGCCGCGGTTTGGCCAGTGAACATGCTGGACTGCAAGCTGGACGCGTAACAGTCCCTGGAACCCTAAGCCCCAAACCGTGAACCCTACGGAACTTGAGCGAACACCCTGAGGTGATTGGCATGGGCGCTTTTGCAGCCCGGGCCTCAAGCACTCTTCTTGGGCTTAAGCATGGGTTCGTGTGACTTGGTAAGAACACTCAAGAGCAGCTGTGAACAAAAATTGTGTCCCTTACATTGAGTCGTGGGAAATGGAAGGTTGATCGCGAGCCCAGTCAAGCCTGGAGAGGTTGAAAACATCCGTACGCTCATGGAACACAACTCTGGGAAGTTCTACGTTATCGCGAGGCCTCATCACGACTCGAGGAATGCAGGACAAGACGTGCATCTGAATTCACATAACATATGCCAGATCTTGAGAACCAGTCTGTTGCTGACATTTTTGGCCCATGGCTTTTATGCCTTGATGGCCATGAGAAGCTGAGTCACTTCGTGGTAGGCTGGTGGTAATTGCATGGCACCTGTTTGCCTAATCCAGCAGCTATGGTATGATGGTATTTGCGGCGCTATGCGCGGACCGTGCCGATGATGTGCAGCAACGAACAACTGATCTTAATCCTGGAGCTCGGCTACCACATTAACATGTATACCCCCGGAGGCATCACAACCTGCTGTTGCCCAGATGTCTGTGCAAAGCTCGGTTTTGACTTCCTCGCGGTCTTGAGACCACTCAGCGGGTATTGGATAGGGCAAGTTGTTGCCCCGTTTTGTGAACCCAAGATTTCCCAGGCTGAAGCGCAAAGAGCTTTATGTCTATCTTCGTGTCAACGATTGAAACAAAGATACGTGCGGACTAGCACAGGCAGTGTGCATGATATTCGGATCTTGTTCTTTGGGCATGTTCTGGCCAAAGCAGACCTAGAAATTCAGGCAGGGATCTAACGCTTTTGTTACCGAACTCAGGTTTGATGGGGCCTCATATGACACCCAACCAGTGCTTCAATTGTTCGCATTTAGGCCTTGTCTGCTTGTAGCAAGGTTCACTCCCTTCACAAAGTTTGGCTTCAGGAATAGGCAGGTGGGTCTGCTCACGAGGTTCTGCAGTTGAGTAGATAAGCCAATTCCAAGAATTCCAAATGTCGAGATCACCCTTTTTCTGTGACCTTGGGAACGAGCCTATCCTGCAGTCTTCACAACTGGCGTCTCATCTGTGTATTCATCGCTGTGGTATTGTGGGATGGTGGGCATTGTCGTAGCAGTTTTCCGAAACTTACCCGGTCCACGCAATGAGCCCAGCGACCTAAACGTCCTAAGCCATCTGACTTTCTGAGTCAACAGTAACAAGCACAAGCGCATCTTCTCTAATATTCAGCCTACATCCTAACTAAGCCTTGGTCGATCTTGTCTCTCGAGTCTGGTCCCTCATCAGCTGCTGAGGTCATGGTATGTCAATCAAACTCGGGCGCCTGCGCCCGCGGCAACAATCCTTCGCGCCATGGAGCCTATGTACAAGTGCCCTGCGAATGATTACAAAGAGAGCTTAAAAGTGCCAGTCAGAGTACTTGAAGGTTCATGGTGTTTAGCAACCAGATAGTTGGTTTAGGCATGTTACTGGGGTGATTATAAACAAATACGTGAGAGAGCTAAGTGGAATAGCATCACTTACTCAACCATACTTACAAGTGTTAT
>CAJNIZ010002947.1:0-49181 GCA_905231905.1 Symbiodinium pilosum | reverse complement strand
AAACAGCACGATCCTTCAAGTACGCCCTGTTCCTTCAAACCCAAGAATCACAACATGCCGTTGAAGGTACTACGGCAAGGATCCGTGGAGCTACTACTCTGCATTCGCCTCAATGGGCAGTTGTTGGAGCCTGCGGTCAAATGGGACTCAGCTTGGCTTGTGGCTTGGGAGCTTTGGCTCCGGAATCGCGGTCGCCAAAACTGTCGGGAGTTTGGGGTCAAGCGTAGGGAGCTAACTGACTGTACCTCCTGCTCTTCCTAGATTACGGGGGGTACAGCAGAAACCAAAAAGCTGGAACCACGCCATCCCCCATATTCAACAAGTAGCATTAGCCATCCCATTTCCGCAGAGTCTGAAAGTATAAGGTGCAGACAAATGCAGACCGCTCCGTAGCCAGCATCAAGCAGTACACCAGGCGCCGCCCCCTTTAAGGAATATGGAACACTTTCTAGGCTTGTTTTTCAGTGTCTGTAGCTTTGGCGGGTCCTTCTAGAGTTTCATGAGCGGTTGGAGGAATGTAAAAGGGGTGCTTCATTTCTCAAACACCAGTAGCAGCTGGACGGGAGCAGGTAGCTGCGCAGGCTGTCGAGAAGCTGACACAATGAGTTGGTGTGACAGGTGGGGCATCGGCGATGTCTATTTCCTGGGGGTTGCCTATGGGTACGGATCTCAGTTAAAGGCCTTCTCTGCGCGAAGGTGCAGGGCAGGTTTCTGGTTGCAGTCTTATGCTAGTGCGAGGGTTTCAACAGCATTAAGTTCCGAAACCACAGCTCCTGTGTCATCAGCAGACCGCTGGCAACGGAGAGCTTGTTGAAGCCTCGCGACAGAAGTCTGTGGCTTGAAGCCCACCAGCATATGGCTTGGGATAGCCTTGTGGTTTATGTTCTCTGTAGCCATGGCAACGCAGCTGTGGAGCTGAGGAATGAGCAAAAGCTATGTTTCAAGTCTTTCCGACATGGATGTTGTAAGCATATTGTCGCTTCGGCGCGAAGTGCTCAAATCTGAAACTTTGACATAAGCACTAGGCACAGAGACGAAGCGTGGACCTCCCAAGAAAATGGATTGCCGAGGTCCGTAGACTTGAAGGTACATGGTTTACTGCAAACTTGCTTTGTGTGCCTGAGCTGTGAGCAACCCTGAACTCTGATACACCAGCTGTTTGGAATCCTGAACAGAGTCAGCTGCAAACTCTGACTTCCATGCTGTTAAGTCGTCAGCGTTTTCAAGGAAAGTCGAGACCGTGGAAGGTCAGCTGAAGCGTCTGCCTGGGCCGCGGTTCATGCGGGCAATGTTCTAACCTGCTACAGCTGCTCTGATCAAGCAAACACGCATTTTGCGAGCGCAAAGTCCTGGTATGTTCCTGGAGAGCGCAGAATCAGTGGTGGCATGTCAACACTGAGCCCTTAAGCCCTGATGCTCAGCATTGCTCACCCCAAGCCTTTGAAAGGAAGCATCGAACAGCCTGTATCACCAACGGGCGTGCTGGGCCCCAAGACTCTTATGAGCCAGAGAGTCGCGACACGTCAAACTGGATTTTGGATTTGGGGCTTGTATTTTGCATTGAACATCAGAAGGGAGTATGCGCAAATCAGTCAGTACTCACATGCTCTCCACAAGCAGACTCAAGTGCAACTTCATGTTTGTTTCAAGGTGCGGTTACTGGGTCTGAAGATCCTTTTGTCAAGGTTGCAACTGTTGAGGAGAGGCTGTTGATCCTGCGCTTCTGAAGGTGGTCCCCCCTTAGAACGCAAGATCACCACAAAGGATTTGTAGGCAATGCAGAATTTCTCAACACGTGGCCTTTTGGCTCCCAGACGGCGACAAGCGCTTCGCCTGCATGAGCATGATGCAGCGCTGAAGGCCTGGTGGCAAAGCTTCCAACACCAAGCCCTCGCAAGGTCATCACCGACATCGACCACGTTATCAAATGCCTGGGCTTCGATTGTGACTTTGGCTTCTCAGTTGCAAAGCACCGCAGCGTGGCGGTAGGTGATCTGATCGTATCCTTTTCATTGCAACTTGTTGAGGGCCCAGGCCATGTCTTCCAGGCTTACTCATGCACCAATGGGAGGTTTTCATTGTGATTGTTCAGTTTCCATCCAGGCCCACAGGGTGATGGAACACTTCTCGGCATCGGGTTGCGGCGACGATGCTTTTCTGTTCAGGTTCTTTGGGGATAGCAGGTGCGTCCCTTGGTTTCTGTTCGACCAGATGCTCCCTGACAGGGGCTACGCAGGCTGCCTGTTGGGAGCTTCGACCCCATGATACTGTTGCAAAGCTTTTGTGCTTTTGGCATGCGTCCTCGTGGAGGGCTGCGAGACTTTGCAAGTGGCACTTGGAGCTGAGAATGAACAGTCATGTACTTTGGGGTGCATCGAAAGGCATTGACCGGATCAACCACACTCGGCGACACATTGGCAGCTCGGCCCTTCATGACCTTAAGGTGCTGTTCAAAGGTTGCCTTGTCAGACATTGCAAGTGCGCTACCTCAAAGGTCCAGTCTTTGAAAGCTGGGTGGGCTTTGTCACGCCTGGTTTGGGTACAAGCTTAGCATGGCAATTGCTTTCCAGGTAAATTCAGGATGACCACTAACAACGCGCGGGCTCCTTGCGGCCTGCCAGAACATGAAAGCGCCTTGAAATCTGCCTTCAGTGCAGGCTAGGTTTAAAATACTAAAAACTCAAAGCTCAGGATTCTTTGCATCAAAAGCCTTGACCCCTGAATCCTTCAACCCCAAGCCTTCAAGGACCTGTTGACCCTTGCAATCCCCTAAAAATGAGTCCCAGGCTTTTGGCCTGATGGTGACTACAGACGTTGGGTGTGGGGCACAGATGAGACTGGGGTTTCTCAATCTCTGGGTTTTTTTGGCGACCCTCTCGTTTGGGAAAATGCACATTAGGGTTCAGGGCTTAGGATCCTGCCTTGCCATGAAGTGCAGCCATTCTACACTTCTGAATACCTCACAGAGGGCAGCACTTGAAAATCTTTGGAAACGCTTCCAATGTGCGAGTGTGACCCAGTCAAGCTGCAAATGACGTAGGAGAAGCTTATCGGCACTAGAACGCAACAGAGTCGAGGGTCAAGCTTGCTTCGGACCATGAATCGCTGCTTTCAACACCTTTGGTGCTCGAGGGTGGCTGACCCATTCCGCAGCACGGCATTAGCTTTATGTCTTCTACAGAAACTGGAATCAAAACACAAAAGCCGTCGGAACATGCGACCCCCATCTGGTAGCACGATCCCTGCTCTGATTCCCTTGAAGTCTTCGTGACAGATAGCAACGTGCATGTAAACCTTGATTTCGCAAAGTCTTGTGTCCCAGGGAGAACCCAAACAGATAACCTAAATCCTCTCCATTCATCGGGTACTACGAGGACATGCTTCTTACTATGTGGCAGGAGGTCTTTTTGATGGAGCCTGCAGAGGGGCACGACATGCACCACAACGTGTGTCAGCTTGTTGCCAGATCAACAGCGATCAATCCTCCATCGATGCCAGCCGCTTTGGAGGTGCAGCTTGAAATCTATGCTAGAAAGATGATAGCGCACTAGGGCGCGGCGAAAAGACTTAGGCCTTGTCTGTGAGATGGGGAGATACCACACGGTCCTGCCGAAATTGTTGCTACCCGTGTTGTCACCACACATCCCTTCCTCACAGTCACCTACCATCATCCAACTAAAAATGACTCCAGCCCTCAACTACGGATGCTATTGCGGATGCTATTTCGGACAAAGAGGAATGAACAGGACTTGTCCAGAAGACGTAGCGCAGCGTGTGCTTCTCCCCAAAATATCTTGTGTTGCTGACCCCAGCAAGGTAGCTGTGGTCGAAGACCCAGCTACCCAAAGGAAGCCAACCTACTTACTACAGTGTTTAATGACGGTGCGTCAGTGGGACCTAGCATCCCAGAAGCCCGAACTACTCAAGTCTAAAGTTTGTGTTGTTGGCCACAATATTGTCTCTTTGATGTGTAGTTTTAGGTGGATCGGCTATGGTTAGCCCATATGTGGATGTTGAGATTCGGTTCATGCGCAGCCCCTGCCTCAGAGTATGGCTCCTGATGCAAGCAGCCATGAGCCATAAGCCAGAAGCCTCCGGCCAGGCACTGCGATTGCCCCCTATGCTTGTATGCAAGCGCAATGGGGCACCCACTTCTTCCAATTCCCGCAGGCGGCAGCCCTCTACGGTAGGAGTCTAGGCTTCAAAGGGCGCTGTTGTAGAGTCATAGATTAGCTTGCGTCGCAGGCAAACTTTGCATTTGGGGGCCGATCGCGTGCCAAAGCAATTCAAAGCCGTTTCCCCAGCGCAATTGATTTGGAATGCCCCTATCTTGCGCACGCTAATGTTGGAGGACAGGTCAGGCTGGGAGGGCCAATCATGATGCCCTTGAAATGACCATGATGCGTGATTCGATCCATGTTTGTAAGCCCCATGGACGGACCTCCTGGCTGGCATTAAGCTTTTAGCCTCAGACCCTGAGCCCTTCGTGGTTGGCACCCTGAACCCAAGCCATCAATCTCCCCGCCAACTGCTATATCCATCATATACAGTGACGCTTCTCAAGGAGCAGGAAAGCATCTGATTTAGAGAGGTTAGAGCAAAAGGAAAAGGTCCAAAGCCCCAATTCCCTGTGCGTGCAGGATGCGTGGACGCTACTGCAAGCTGGGAACCTGGCGCAGGGCTTTGGGAAATGAGAATTTGTTCGGTTCGTACTGTGGCAGGAATAGCTTGCTTGGCTTACGGCGTTTTAGTTTTTGGCTCCTTTGTGTGAGGGCGTGGCGGCATGGAGTAGTAGCTCTTCAGTAAATGAGATTTCAGCGCATCTCCGACTTCCAAAGACTTTACGTGAAACCTAATCAGGTCTATAGAGTACTGTAGACAGCGAATTAACAGCACATATCCCCAGATCTCCGAGAGGCAAACGTTTTTGCGGAGAACTTTGCAAAGCCTGAGCTTGGTGCAGCTGTTGGATCCTCAGGGTGCCAGACGGGGACCCTCCGAGGAGTATGTAGTTAGTATTCTGAATCCCATAAACATAATTACATTGCAGGCAAAGTGCAGCTATGCAGGTATACCTATATCTATATCTATACAATACATATATATATTTATATATCGGATGTTTCTTCGCGCTTCTACATGGCACCTGTATATATGCGGGGAACATTGCAGCTCGCAAGCGGGTTGTGAAGACTTCCGGGCTCGCTCACTTAACAGCTGACTTTCGAGTTCTGGAGTTATGTTTACAAATTCGAGGTAAAACGAGGTGCATGGATCCTAAGGGTAGTGCTGGCACATGCCTGGCCTCAAGGCTTACCACTACGACCCCAGAGGTGCGGCCGTGGTCCAGGCAGGGTGAAAGCTTCCCCTCCGCGTGAAGGATTCAGCGTTGCTTGAGCTAAGGACGGTTGGGACTTTCGATACCCCACTTGACTGAGGTACCTGTACTGAACTTTGCAGGTATTATTGTTTTCCGGCTGCGACAGAACCCGGAACGCTCAATTTGGTAGGCTGTATTGATTGAGTGAGTTCTTCAGCTTCAGGGCTGGTTATGAGGAACTGAAGTCACAATCCAGCATTTGGAAGACACATGGCGCTGCCGCCCTGAGCCCCGACGCGTCCCACGCCCCAAGCCCTGAATCCCAAACCGAAAGGGAACAACAGAGCCTTCTGCTGCTGAGGCTGCAGTGGCTGGTAGCACCAAAGCACCCCCATGGTCTTAGAATTCTTCAATCCTCGTCTCAGATCCTTGTTGGACTCCGAATCGGGACCCATTGCCTGAGAAACCTTGTACAGCTTCATATACATATATATGATTTCCTCTCAATAGTTATACCTCCGCACACCTAAATAGACTCCAGGTGTCGTACAGCTCGGCAGTCCCGGGTCTTCTGGACTACAACACTGCTGTGGATGTCATGAAGAAGCAGAGTTCCCAGACAGTGCCGACAACACGGGTGTGTAGCCGAAAGATGGGAGCACAGCTTGAGCTCGAATGTGGCTACGCAAACTTCAGATGCCTTCTTTCGGATCCGTAGGCCGCAATGAAACCGGCAGAACAGGAGCACAAAAGCTCGGCAAGAGCCTGCATGGGCACCCCGAACATGCGCAGTATCAATGGTGGCATAAGTTGCAGGAAAGCTAAGAATGTTTTTGGGAAGAATTGCAGTTGTCTTATCTTTGCATGCTCCTGCCAGATGTGAAGGCATGCTGAGGCGTAAGTATAATTAAGCCGGCTTCCATGACAAGACAACCAAAGCAAAGACAGGGAGGAGTTTACCGGAGGCTTGTGCGTACCTTCCCTGTGCTTTCTCAGGAAAGATGGTCAATCATGCCCCCTCGCGCGGTCCCAGGATTTAGTTTAGACCATCTCGGCTTCATGATCCTGCCATCATTTTTGCTCCAAGTTTCCGCGCGAAGAGCGGCGCTTCAAAGCTCCTGTCACAATCAGCTTCTGAGCGAGGCTACTGGCTTTGGAAGCTTTGCTTCATGTTGTGTCGAAGAATATGGTTAGATAGTATATGATACAGAAGAAAATATATTGTAGCATAATATACAGTGATATTATACAAGAGAATATTTGTGTATTCAGAGCGTGCTTTTGCCATGGGCGCGCAAGTTTCCTCGCCGCCAGAGGCCTCCTCAACAGCTGCAGGGCACGGCCATGCAACAGGTCCAACCAGGCCACCATGCCCCGTGCAGACACGGACAGAGGACTGGGTGAGATCATTGGCATTGGGGATAGTTGCCAGCATTCCGCGCGCGCAGGTGCGGGCGGATGCGATAAGCGTTTCACGCGTCTTAGTGGAACAGGATCGCCCTCAGACCAAGTCGGAGGTGGAATTTCTTCTTTTGCAGAGGAAGCTATACGACGCAGGCCATGACGCTCCCGAGTTGTATTGCTGCACTTGGGGAGAGCGAAATGTTATGTGTGTTGCAATCTTCCAAGTGTTCGCCCCGTGGTTGGATTCGACGGCTGCTTTCCAGCATTGTCCTTTTGAAGTGGTCCAGGATCGCAGGCCAGCCGCTCCCCACCTCGATGTTGAGATTCAGGATCAATCTGGGAATTGGCTTCGGTATCGAACAATCGGGCTTTCCTTCGGAGTTCAAGACCCGGACGGCGAGGAGGCTTTAGCTAGTCTTCGACTAGTGAAGGCTGACCATGCTGATCGCCTTCTGCCGGTCTACGTATCATCCGAGATCGCTGAAACCAAGGATAAGTCTTTGGAGTGCCTGATGGCAAGGTTGAAAGAGGTCTTGCTAGAATGCGTTGGCCATGCTCGTGACACTGTCCAGCAAAGGCAGGATGCAACCCCAGCTACTGGCTGGAGGCCACAGGCTCGTTATGTGTGTCTGCTCATAAACAGCCATGTAGACAACATGCTAGCTGAAGTTGCCTGGCTTGCCAGACGGTTTGAGCTGGGAAATGCTGGGAATCCGCCTCACGGCTCTTGTGGAAGTCCGCTTGTCTGTTTTTGTTGACAAGGAAACGCTTTTTGGCATGTATTCCTGCGTCACGGCAGATGCCCCGCACAAATGCCATCAAGCCAGTGTTCCAAACGTCCAGCCGCCGGAGCTTTCCACTGGCTTTGTGAAGATTCAACGTATTGATGAGAGACTGATCAAAGAGATCACTGGAGAGATCTCGGAGGCTACGGCATCGCTCGCACCTCGACCAGACGAGGTGCCACCTGCTCCAGAGGAGTTTTGTTCTGCAGCAGTGAGTTCCTCAATTAATGAAGCTGGCACAGCGGCACCCTCTGTGCTGCGCGGGTGCACATTGCAGCGGTTGAGCGACCACATATACCGCGTTGGGGACCTTCAGGTTGATGTGCAGCAGCTACGCTTCACGCAGAACACGATCAGCTCGTATTTTCGGGACGGGCGCTCCGTGAAGCAACTGGCTGAGGAATTGCGGTCCAACCCGTCAAGGGCACAAGCCTTGCCCAAACTTCAAGTTTTTGCCCACGCAGGCCGACTGCACTCTCTGGACAACCGCCGTTTGTTCGCAATGAAGGTTGCTGGAATCAGGCATGTTCTAGCAGAACAGGTCCAAGTCCGTCGTGACATGTTGAACAAACGAATGACGACCACCAGTGCCGGCCGGGTAGTAGTCTTCCAAGATGAACCTTCCATTCCCGACATTGTAGACTTCAAGGTATTTGTTGACGAATGTTCAGGTTCAGCACCGAACTGTTTACATCGAGTGGAGGTGACTCAGATGGGGTCCGAGAACCCATCTTTCGAAATGATGAGTGCATGTGACATCGTGAGGCTTCAAGCACGAAGCAGATTGCCCATCGATGATCACTTTGAGCCTGCTTTTATGGCAGTCATGTGCGGAATGGCCTACCCGAAGCCTGCTACAGCTTCAGCAGGTGGCAGGAAAGCACGCAAAAAGAAAAACAATAGCTAGCGATGTCTTTTTTTGCGGTTCCGTGTATTAGCACCGCGATCTCTGCAAATTTTTGATTCGCAGATCTTCCTGGCCCTAGTGTCTTCTCAAGGCACGCGAGACCTTTGAAAAAGGCCTATGCTCACCAGAGCCTTTTCCCGCGAGCTAAGCTCCACAAATCTCTCTCTTCGCTTTTGGCGACCCTCAGGCTCCAGGTGCACTTCCTGTATGACCATAGAAACAACAGGCATAGTACCCGAGATGAGATGGCGATACAGTGCAGGGCAGCCTGGCAGCTGAAACGGTCGCAAAGAGCTGCCCTAACGCACTAGTTCTCGATACGTCTCATGTCAGTTGTAAGCCTGAGGTGAAGGGTAGATTCTCGGCTCCGAGTATGAGAGGGTGGCAATCTCCTTCATATAGGTTTGACTGTAACCTTTTTGCTGAAAGGATCCCGCTGTTTTGTTTCAGGAGGTAGATTGCCAAACTGCCAGGCAGCAGTGTTGCGGCCATTCGATGCACATGACCCCAAACGGAGTACAACACTTCTCTAGCGACAAACCAAACGGATCATCAAGATACTTGTAGCTTTAAAGTTGACCCACTGCAGACTCCATGATTCCGTTTGGGACTCCTGGGATGCCTCACAGAAAAGTGTGACCATCACCAACGCATCGTCATATGGAAAAGGAAGCATTCTTGCCAGCAGTCTGGCGTCGCCATTTGCTGCAACACGAAGGCAAATTCACTTCAAGAACTCAAGATGTTTCCAGTGCAATGAAGCATACCATCCCTAATCCTGGCTATCTCAACCCCACAAAGCCCAAGAAGATGTTGAGACAAATCCTTCGACACTGGGCGTCTTGAAGCTGTGGCCACAACAAACCTCTATAGTAGTACACATTTCTGAAGTCTAAGAAGCCAAAGACGGGATCCCCTCTTCTGGGCAACCCTTCAACAAAAGCCCACCTCTAGAGACTTTTCTTGCACGCTCTACGACATCTCCAGCAGCCTCCAACATCCTCCTAGACCCTCAAGTTAAGATGCAAAATAATGAAAGCCTCGAGAAAGCCCACACAAGGTCGTGAATCACCGGGTGTAGGGATCATGGGAACACATGCCGAACCCTTGGTTGCCCAAGCCGCTAAGAGTATATATTAAAAATAGATGCTTTACATAACCCAATGTATTGTGGATCGAGATTTGCCTAGGAGATCCCAAAACCATTATTTTGTAAGGTCCAGATTGCAAAGCTATGGGCAAGATGGAAGTGTTGAGGTCCTCAATGTGGGCTGTTTCGCCTCCTGAGCGATTCCTGGAAGAATGCGAGAAGGCTTCATCGCCAGCGCTGACTGTCCGGACTTTCTAGCGGTACATGTTTTTTTTCCAGATTTTGCATGGATTGGGGCTCTAGGATTTCAAGATGAGACCCTGCTTTATATACTGAGTGCTTATCTTTCAAAGGTGCGCAGGGCTTCCGCTGTAGAGCTGCAATCCTGATGGTTTTGGGCTTCCACTTGTTCATTTGATGTCAAGAGGTACCTCAGCCTTGAAGGCGTAGTCCTGAGCGGCAAAACATATTGTCAAGCTCCCAGCTTCAATACGTAGTGACTCCGAAGTATGACACAAGCAAGCTCATGTAGCCCTGGCGAAGGGTTGCATGCCAGTCTTGCCACAAGAAGGGAAGGTGGTGCAGCAGCAATGGCCCGAAGGAGCATCCAAAATTGTTGCAGAGTAAGCAAGGCACGTGCGGCATGTCCCATCCGCAGGATGAATTCATCGAACACGTGCAGGCTCTATGGTACTCAATAGGGTTTGGGTTTCCAGCGCTTTAGTGCCTTCACGGTCGTAACTGAACAGCCTCCACAAGTCCTCGGTCGGTACTGGAGCAAGTCCAGCCCTGAAACTAAGTCGACGGCTTGGCAGGATTGGTACCACTATTGCCGCAAGTTCAAAGAGTTCGGTGACGACAGACCCTTTCCTCCGTATCTTGGCGCGTTTCAAACATGCAGCGTTTGGAGTTTGGTAGGGGGTTTTGCAGAGCTGGGTACATGCTTTGGGCTCAGGATCTTGTTCATGAAAAACCGTGATTTGGTCTGAATGTCATCTGCAGAATTCCAGCGCTGTGCGTGGGATTGCATCATCTCGTTGAAATGCTCATGCGATTGGGGTTCAGCTTGAGCGCTCAGCATTCGAAATGGCCTGAAAGATTGCCCGCATGGACTTTTGCGCTCGGGCCTGGAGCTCAAAAGACGATGTTTAGGTCGGTATTTCAATCGCAGGCTAGAGGAATCCTAAGTCACGAAGCAGTTTCCAGATACCGGAGGATGATTCCTAGGGGAAATCATTTTATCTGGCTCACCCAGAAAGATGCCAGCTCAGGTATCCATACACCCTGGACTTCCTCTTCGGGCTTCTGGTGGATGAAGAAGAGGAAGTGAAAGCCTGATTCACGCCAAGTTTGTCTTAAGGTGTTGAGGGCTTGGACTTACGGCTTGCGGTCTAAGCTGTTCAGCAAACCTATGGGGTCAGAAAGTCGCTTACTATGCATTTAGGATCTTGCTCATGCAGGGTTCATGGTCACCCTAGCTGCAAGCAACGATTGTGCAAGCAGTTTCTGGTTCTGACAGTCATCTTTCTTCAATAAACCCCAGCCTTTCGACGTGTATCCGACGCAGAACCTCCCCCCTTTACTCCCTGAATGCTTTCCATGTGTGATGAGGTCGCTTTCGCGAAAGCAACACCGGACTGATAAAATAGTAGATCCCTTAACAGGCAGCAATGGGTCTAGGGTATAGCCTCATGATCCCATGAGTTGGTAGACTAGAACCTGCACGCAACCACATAAGTTCTGGACTACGCTCATTGAAGGTAGTTATAGAGTATGGTTGCCAACTGCGAAGAGTGATGGCACCCGTGAGGAGGGTCTTACCAGCCACTCTCTACCCTCATGGATCGGGTGCCGGGAGTAAGCAGTGATCTGCAAGTTTCATAAGCCTGTTTACAGCTTTATGGTGGCTGCGGGCCACGGGCTTGGTTCAGCGAGGCAGTTAACAAGAAGCTGTAGAATGGGCTATGCAGATTTACTAAATTTACCACTTGCAGTAGCAAATTATGAGAGGGGAGCAAAGACACACAGACATCACAAGGACGTGCGTACACGCGACAGAGGCCCATTTGTGTGTTCAGTTGACATAAATAAGTTTGGCATGTTGATGTGAACCCACGCTTCGCAGAATTCAACAGGATGGTATCAAGCAGCTGGAGACCCGTAAGCCGGTGCCCTAGGCCAATATTCACTTGGGAGTGATCAGGGTAAGAACAAGGCTGTGACTGAAAAGTAATCAACATGATGATGGCTATGATGATGGCATTGGTGGTGGGTTGGTGGTAATGTCTGCAGTTGATGTTATGCGTGGTCACAACACTTGCCTGAAGGGCTGGCCACCTGTGACTGCACATGCCTGCAGCTTGCGTAGTGATGCCCTATCAGTCGACAGCCTCAGCCGGCAGCAAGGTGTTGAGCCCTTACCTTTAATAAACTATGGCGTACTGGAAGCTTTCGAAATTTAGGTAATTGGTTGCATCTGCAACGTTGCAGCTACCGCAGGGTCATGTGCCAATGTCTCGCATATGATGATTTAAGGATCAGAGAGATAGGTAAGCAGGTTCGGGATGGCTCTTGCCGCGCTAAGGGTTGGCACATTGCACTTAGTCAGCTGTGCGGAAAGCCATCCCCAACAACAAGAGCTCTTCTGGTCTTGAGTATTCTTGTAACAGCCTTCCACAACGTGTTCAGCTTCGTAAAGCTCAGCCTCATCCCTTGAGCCCTGAAAGCTGACACCCTTAACCCCATAGACTCTTTGCCTCGAGCTGAGGATGCTCTACAAAACACGCCCATCAGCCCCAAACCCCGAAGCTTGACCAAATGTTGAAAGCCGCCCTAAAGCCCTGGCACTTTGAAGCATGAAGCCCGCTTTTTCTTGTGCCCAACGGCGAGTTGGGCTCAGGCAAATCTCAAAGGAGGATGCCAAAGCGCAACTCAGCAGAGCTTGGTGTTGAATTTTCAGGATTCTGTAGTATCTTTTTCAGGGAATGCTGGCGTGGCGTTACAGGAGTTTTGCATTGTACGGAAGGAAGGGGGAGGTTGGAAGCATTCAAGGGATTCAGCGATGTGGAGGGGTAACTTAGGGCTTCAGTGTGCAGAGGGGGCTGTCATTTGGGCTTGGCACTGCGGAGGCGCGGCACAAGCGCATTGATGAGCATTCAGCCCAGCATGACGAGCTTTACCTCGCGCATGTAGGCTCTTATCGGCGACCTGACAGGCTTCTGAAGCTCCCGCACCATTCCGCAGCGCATTTCCGTTGCCCAGAAAACCCTTCAATTGCATGCTCTCTCCCTTATCCCCATTCTTCCTCTTCCCGCTCTGAGGGCTCGACGGCACAGCCGCGAGGCCTTTGCAAAGCGCTTGGCCGAAGCCAAGGCTCTGCAGCCTGAGGGAAATCTGGTTGGGGCTAGGATTCCTCTAGCGGCTCTAGCGTTTATGTATGCTTAAGTAAAACTCAGTGAGTAAAGGGTTGTGTTTTAAGCTTCGGTTCTTGAGATAAACATGGGGATTCTGTCCGCCAAGGCTGTGCATTAAAGCCAACTCCCTAAACAATCCCTTGCTGTTTCACAGCAAGTTCCCGAAGCTTGCAGTCTTCCGAGCTCTTTGCAAAGGTGGGTGCAGCATAAGTTGTTGGCCATACCATGGCAAGCCGTTTTCCATTTCAACTGGGGCTATTGCAAGGTTGCAACCTTCAGGCACTACCATGGGCATGCTCCATTACTAAGACATTTGTAGCAGCTGCAACAGCATTTGCTGCTGCCCCCTTCCGATGCTCCACCTCCATTCTTCGGTCTGAACTGTTGAAGCTTTTCGAGTTCGTAGCCCCTGTTAGTCTGCAGTGCAGCAGCATTCAACATCAGTTGCGAGGTCAGGTTTCGCCGGCGTTGCAGAGGCCCTGAATCAGCTGCCCCCTGACCTCTGCAATCTAAACCGCTCAAATTTTGAAGCCTTGGACTTTGAATGCTGAGACCACCAAGATCGGTGTTCACGCGGCAGGCCCACAGGCGGGAGCGAGAAGAGCAGAAGCTGGTGATTCCCTGCTTGGCAGGCCAGCTCAGCCACTAAACTTGGTGAGCATTTGGGATGTAGGGTTTACGTTTCAAGTTGGGTTTGGGGGATCATCTTCAAGGCAGTTTTGCAGGTTATGGCGCGGGAGTTTGAGAGTTTAGTGCTGAACAAAGGTCCGCGAATTCAGCTTAACCCGGTCACTTGTTGTCAATGGGGGTTCTGATGGTAAAGCCCCCATTGCTCTCCCCCGTCCGAAACAAGTTGACGATGCTATTTAATAATGGGCCTCCGAATTAATTTGGGGAAATGTTGTTTAGGGGGCTGAGTCACCGTATATTTCAGGAGTGCAGCAACCCCGGAAATACGCTTGAGCTTAGGATACGGAGTCGCAATCATTCAGACGAGCAGTAGCCTCACGTTGTTGGAGCTCGCAGTCCACGCTTCTGTATACCATCTGCACATGGAAACTTGTCCAGAGCTTCAAATCCTGATTAATAAGGGTCTTTGTCCCCCAACTCCACGTCCCATGTCGCGCAAGCTCAATGTATGCCAAGTGCCTCAACCTCAAACCCAGAGTGTGAACCCAACAGCGCCTTTCAGATGATGTGTCCACAAAAGAGACGGGCCATGCAAACGAGGACAGCAAGCAAAGCTCTGATTGTTTTGGATTTGCGTGTTTAGGATATAGGTTCGGTGTAGAGGAATGATCAGACATTGTTTGATAATCTTTGGCTGAGGCTGTGGCGGACTCGTAGGCACGCATGCAGGTGTGTTAGTACATAATCAATGCAACGTCCGCGGCAACCCTCTACGGAACAGATCTTCTGGAAATTGCTCACTAGGGGACCATGGGATGTCGGAACAGTTTCACTATTTAATAGGTTTGTTTCAGTAATTGATGAGACTTTGCGTCGTGGCTTGATAGGAACACTTATCTTATCTGCACGGGTCCATCGTATTTCGCAGACTTCCCTTGTCTGTTTGCTCGTTACATCCCCAAAACAAAACAGGCCTTCTTGATCATGAGGGGGTATGTTTGTCTGACATTGTGATCTGGCTCATCATCTCACTCAGCATTTCTTGATCCGAGCGTCGAAACATTTCGAAATAAAGGTCCTTTCGGGAGGTTCTGTGCACGTTAGCTCAAACTTTGCTTTCAGACATTACCACGTCAGGCAGCCTTTAAGGCCTGGTTTTGCGGGATGAAATTTTGAAAGCTTCGCGTGCAAATAATGTGTGTTTGCTATCATCCGGCGTTGGGCAGCACGATGCTAGCGTGGTGAGTGCAGTGTAGGATTTCATCACGGATCAACAAAATGTTGACCTGCGTTGAAATTACGATTCTGGGTCGAGAGCCCACGTGAATTGCACCGTATTCCGCGTACATCCAACCACCATCGCGTTGCGAGACATGGGCTGCATATGCTGAATTGAAAGCCGTTCTTCAGTTCTTCTCTGCATTTCCCCACCAAACCCCTGAGCCTACAGAGCCAGATCCGAACAACACCTGCCTGCATGAAGGAGATGCAGCATGTGCTGGAGGATACGACATGGCTGCAGCCTCACTTAGGGATGTGTGCTGAGTGCGTGCTGCTGTCTCAGGCAGGACCAAGCTACCAGAGACTCATGCAAGGGTCAGATGACCGGATAATGCGCCTGTTCCTAGGTTTCCTTGCTCAGTAAGCATAGTGGAAGTGGTTGTCTTGAGAGCCTGAAGAGCCGGCCATTGCTTTCATTCCTTACTTACTCACTGCATCCGGAAGATGACCATGCATAGTGCTTAGTAACATGCTCCACATGACTCGTGTTTGTTTCTGCCTTCGTTTCTGCGGCTTCAGAGGTGTACTCTGAAGGCGTGAGATTGGTTAACGACTCATGGTTCAGGATTTGATGCCAAGTTCTGGAAACCAAGCCAACAGGCAGGTCCATGAAATGCAGCGTGCCACGGCACATTTTCCAGTAAGCCACTTGTAAAGGTCCACTCCGGGCCCAACAGGAGGCCTGAACGTATCCCCTGACATTTGTAGTTTATACTGTATGAGCTGTAGCAAAGCTGGCCCCTCAGAGGCACTGTGATTGCGTACGCTTGTCTGGGGAGCAAGGTACAAGTTGTGGCTGAACTGTAACTGTCCTAAGTATATAAAGTTTACTCCTCTTCAGTGGTCATTAGTATGGGAACACACCGGCTCTTGGCTGAGAAGGGAGCGGTCGTCTAATGGCGCTCATGCATGACCATTGAAGAGACGATGCGTGGGGTTCCTCCTCAGAGGAACCATGAGTGGTCCCGATTGTCCTTTATGTGACGCTACTTTTTGGAACCTCAGGGCGTCAAGAGCAAACCTTGCTGCATGAGCAGCTGCCACGTGCAATCTATTTGACACTGGCATATATAGCATCTTGGAGCCCACATAGAGGAACTCCCTTCATGTTTACAATCATCCGTTTGATCTACGATTAGATTGCTCAGATGCTCGCTTACACTATCAACAATTCAGCTCGCAAACTCTTATTTAAGTTGTGGCAGTAGCTCCAAGCGCCGTACTGGCAGGCACAAGCAGCCCCCCGTAGGTTCGAGAATGCGTAAACCTCTAGCATCTGAGCCTTGTAAGGTGGGAGGAGAAGGTTCCAGAGGTGGATGAGGAGCTGCCAGGGATTCAGGCTTCTGTGAGATTTGAAGGCCTCAAGCTTCAGAAGTTCGTGCAAGTCATTGCGAGTAGCGGTTAGGATTCAAGAGTCAGGGCTTGCAGATTTTGCCAGAGCATGAGGGCGCTCCCCTTTTGCCTGAGCTCAAAAGATGGGCATGATTGCGCCAAACGTGTTGCCATGCGCTTCCGGGCAATTCCATTCACCATCGTCCAACGTCAGCGACGGGTTCATCTTATATTTGTTCAACTGGGCAACAATACGCACGGTCTGCAAATCAAGATGTGGAGTCTGCAGCACGGCGCCATGTATTTGCATCATCGCATCTCCAGTACTAGAAGCCCACAACAGCTGCTCATGTGACGCCAAATTCTGCACTTGTGTTTCACTCGGATGTTTGGACAGCAGGAGGTCTCAATCTACCTGATCAGGACCTGCCTGATACTGATGAACCGAAAGCAAACCAAAGGACCCCAGCCTCAAAGCCTCAAAGCCTCATTGCAAGCCCTTCTTCCTGAACTCCTACAGCCCTACACGGGTCGAAGCCCGGAAGCCGCACAGTGCTAAAGTAGCGAAATTCCCACTGATGATCTTCGAGCTTAATCAGGTTCCTCTGGAGACCCATTGGAGTCTTGTGCCAACCTACCCAGTAGATGGTCCTCACATTATGATCTTCAGTAACACATTATCACGGAAGGGGGATGTTCTGTTGCCTGGATTCGCAGGAGTTTGGCCAGCTTTTCTGCCAGCGGCACGCTGAGGCATTTGATTCTGGGCTGCTTAGGACGTGGGTTTTCCAAACAGCGGTGGCTTCCCAGGCCTTTACTAAGTTTACAACAGGTTGCAGTCAGGTGTATGTCACGAGTTTAATGGGTATCCTTCTATCATCGTGAACCTGGAATGAATGAATTTGTGTGGGTACATCTCTTGGGCCCACCAGCCTTTTAAGTTGCTTTGAACGAAGGATGCACAGGGTTGGGTGCTTGTACGCAAGACTCGGCAGGGTTTGACCCATGGCATTAAAATTGCGAACACTAGCGGGAGTCCGCCTTGCAAGGGAGGCTGACGTCCAGGTTGCGAGGCGCGTTGCAGAATTGGTTGGATCCAGGGGTGGTTGGGAGCGTGGGGGCGGGGCCGGGTTGGTGAGACATGAAGACCAGATCCTGATTTGTTTGTTCCAGACGCCTGTCTGCCGGAGACCAAGGTCAATTTCAGAGCTCTGACCCCAATTTGTTCCGTTCGGACTCCAGACTTGGGGTTTAAAATTCGCGTGTGTGGGACATCGTGTGCAGGATGCTGCAGGTTTCGCATTTGGGGTGTGCCCTCGGGCTAAAGACTCTTTGCTCGGCATTGCGTTTTGAACTTCGAACACGGTCGTGGAGATCGACGTCACTGGCAGAGCTCCATGCTCTCGGGAACCAACATACCCACGGAACATATCAAGCCGGTTGCCCCTCCCCCCAGGTCCAGAATGATCTTGTTGGCCCCTCCTTGTAGTTGAGCGCGCTCCGTGTAAACTTACCAGGCCCGTGCAAAAAAGGATGATTGTGAACACGTGAACTACCAGCATTTTGCAATCAAAACCTGAGCCCTCCCTGGGAAGCCTTCTGCTGGATAATTTTCGGCCTTTTGGGAAAAAGCTGAATCTGTCCAGAAAATCAGATTTCAAGGGAATCGAGCGGAACTGCCCGGAATGCACATATTCGGGTTTTGGAGCACCTCGTTGAATCGAGCGTTTCTTTGCTGGAGAGGCCCTTCTCATCGAGCATTTTTGGCTTAGTGTGATGAGCTTCCGCAATGCTTACACACCTCCAGCTTACAAACAATCATGGTCTGAGTCGTCAGTATAGAAGCAGACTGGCTCAGCGTCCTGAGTCAGCTTCAACAATTACAAATCCCTGGCTCCAAAATCTTCATGGGATAATAGAAGGTTCTATAAGGTATACATGTATCTAGATTATATCCATCTACGTAACATAGGGTTCCTGAGTCAGGGGTCTGAAATGTAATGCTTCCTGAAATTCAATTGAATGAGCGAAAGCTCATGCTACAGGTGCCCGCAATCAATGTGGTATAGTCTGTTGCCCGTGTAGGCAGAATCGACGTTGTAGTTTGTATAGGCTTTAGTTAAGGCAGCTGTAGTGATTGGCTTTGAGGAAGTAGTAACATTCCACAAATTCAAGTCTGGGTTGTGCAATGCAGCTTCTTGATGCCATTTATGGCACGGCTGAAGCTTGAGGTGCAATCCCCACCTCTGCAGAGCTGCAAATAGCCTATTTCTGACTGGCATGGTGGCATGGCTTCGTAAGGGCCTTTAAGAACACATATCCCGTTATATATATATATATATATGATTAGTATAGGAATTCAGAAGCCTTCTGCCGCCATACCAGGTATAGGAATAGGTTGTTTGGTGATGTGATTTTTTTGGGCCATTCACTTGGACAGTGGGAACGTGAAATGCTCGTCTGTGGTGGTTCAGCAGGAGCTGTACAGCGCGTTATTTGCTCCACGGGCATTGTTGGTCTTGGGGGGCTGTCAAGCACTCATGTCTCTTGGTGTGATCGCTTCTTTGAGCAAATGCTCTGCTGCTTCCCTCCGGCTAGCGCACGAAGAAGGACGTGCTTGGTTGTGTCAGTATAACATGTCCCCACTTAAAGATCCCTGTGACTTTGAATGTAGTACATTAGCAGGATTGACCTCGATGGAGAACAAATTCTGGTGGACATGCTACAAAGCTGTGTACGATGGACAAGACAGGATTTGTGTGGCATGCTGAATCCGCGAAACCTGAGAAAGAAACATGTGCACATGTTTGTCCCAGTCAGGACCCCCCAGCATCAGGTGATGAAATCGTGGAGACCGTGGTGGCCAATATCCGTGAAGGCGGTATCTGCGATCATTTTCGCCGTATGTTCAATAGTATGTGCTGCTTGCTTGCACTTATTATTGTGGATGAAGCCTGTCTTTTCCATCAAGTGAGCAGGCGCATCAGTCAGCAGCCCAGGTGTGGAGAAGGCCTTGAAAGCAGCCCAGCTCTAATTCTTCATGAGTTGTGTCGCACTGAACAAGCGCGCGCGGGGAAGCTGCGTGACTTTGCGGTGCTGGAGAAATAAATGTGGTCGCTTTCCCTTGCAGGATGTAGATGGGTACATGCAGGGTCATGGGTATATATAAGAGGCATTCCCCTCTGAACACCTTTCCCTTCGCAGGTGAAGCAAAAACACCGTGCAGATCAAGCAGGTCACTGCTACTTCGCATCAGGCTAGGGCTGCAGGTTCTACGTGGTGCAAGTCGATATCTGTAGACTTTGAATCCGCAGGCCTCATCGTCGTGGTGTTATTCCATCTGCTTAACCTGTGGCAGGCCGGGCTTTTGTTTGCAAGATGCTTGCGCAATGTATGCTATAACAGTCTTCAGCGTACATGGTCCAGGTCCACATTCCTGGGTCTCTTCGAGATTCACTTGATCAGCGGGGCCTCTTTCAAATGATCAGGGTTTGGGATTCTATTTTATGTAGTGTACCCACATACCCTGTATACAAGCTTGAGGTATTGGGCCCTCAAACACTTCATCAACGTATGTACATGTCCACTCGTGCTCTTGGAAGCTATCCTGCGCATCCATTTTGCTCAGGACGTGATTTCTTAGTTGCAAAGGGTTTGTTTAGGCATTGCGGGGGCCGGTTCATGGCGGCAATTCTTGATCAGGACGATCATGATGACCCAAGCACCTGGCCAGCTAAGCATGCTCTGGCAAGGAAATGGGATTCCAGCGATCTCGCTCGAGAGTCAGTGCGTAGCAACCAGAAGTTGCTGGTATGGCCGTCTGCAGCGGCAACTGGTGTGGCCAACAAGACCAGCTTGAAGCAGAACAGATTCGCAATCTTGAAACTACTTGAGGAATGAGTTCAGACAAGCGATGTTGCGAAGGCCCCACCGATAGGGTGGCTGCGCCAAGAAGCCACCTGTCTATATTGCTCATTACGAATTTTACCATGGCAGGTGTATCCACTGTTGATGAAACATGCTACCACTCAGAGAAATCCATAATCTTCTGGTTGCCAGCCCCGATGCCGTGACCATGTATGTGGATGAATGGGGGTGCAAGAGATTGGCGAGCTTCTGTTTACGTCGATACAGAACTGGCATGCGCAACTTTAGGGACCGACATTACATTACATGATGTATACGTGATGCATTTTTCAAATCCTGTCAATGCATATAGAAGCCTTTACAAATGCAGGATGCATCGCTCCAGCCCCTCATGGACGTCATGATTGACAAATGGGGAGATGGTGAACCAGATGAAGGCGCCGCGGGAGGCGCTCCAGCAGCAGTAGGAGGAGCAGGAGCCCCACCTCCTGCCCCAGGACCACCAGCCCCAGGACCTCCACCCCCAGGACCTCCAGGGCCTCCGCCTTCAGGACCCTCGCACCCTCCGCCTTCAGGATCTGCAGGGCCTCCCCCAAGCCCTTCAGGACCTTCTTCAGTGTCCCCGCTGCCTGCCTCGTCTAGTGCAGCTTACCTTTTGAGTGCCCCTGAGTCAATGGCTCCCTCAGATCTATCTGTCCCAGCGGAGTTAGGATCAAGCACCCTGCCCCGTGAGGCCTTGCTGGGCGACGATGCGCTCCACCTTCCAGCAAACAATTGACCCGGAACCTTGCAGCCTAGTGGATCCTAGCTGTATTCAAGAAATCACCCCTGCCACTGCAGTTGTGAACCCAACAGCAAGCAGTGACACGAATGTCTCAGGGTCCAGTGCCTCAAGGGAGGATCCTGTTCGCGCTCCTAGGGCGACAACTGCAGTCGTGAAGGATCGTGATTCCAAGTTATCCCGGCTCGCCACGTTGCAGAAGCTTAACTAAACAAAGTCCACTTTGACTGATGTTGGACTTTGCAGTCCCACGCTGCCTGTATAGACACATTATGATCTTTGTAGTAGCCCTTCAGCTGTCCAGCGTTTAGGGGAAAGTTCGGGGTACCTTTGAAGTGGGATAACGTATAGGGTTATATATATATATATGGGGCGTATACGCGGTTTATACTTGGAGGCCCATGGGACTTATAATACTTATAACTGGGGTTATAACCCTACTTATAATTGGGGAAACTCCATTTAGGGGGATTATAAGTATAGGGTTATATAAGCCCAATTATAATAAGTAGTTATATAAGTCCCATGGGCCTCCAAGTATAGGGTTTGAGTCTGAGGTTTACGGGGTTTAGGGTTTATAAGTTTAGGGAAATCATCCCCGAATTGGCTCTCCCCAAGGAGACTCCTCGCTGAGAAGCGCAAGCAGCGTGCGATGGCTATCCGGGAGCAAAACTGTGCGCGCACCTAGTCTGCATGCGTGTATATAGGGATTGCCCTCAATATAGAGTATGTACTTTTCTCCCTTGAATCTTATTGGGATGTGAACTTCAATGGGTGCAGCCACAAGAATTATGTAGAGCCCTCAGTATGTGACCATTGTTGCGTACAAGCACGCATCTTCTAGTGGTGAGTGAACTCCTCAGGTCATGATACAGCAACGGATACCTTGCCCTATGATGGGGACCTGGCTGCCAAGAGCTTCGAAGATGCTAAGGCGTCATCAGCTTGGCAACACGAGCAGCCAAGTCCGAGCCTGACACGGGAGGATTCCTTTCTCTCAGGTACTACACTGCATTTGGAGTCTGAATGCGAGGATGGGGTCATCCGGGATGAGAGTGGTTCAACATCGAAGTCCCCTTCAGACCCTTACGGAGCTTCTGATTTTATGAGCGGTGAGGATGGTGCTATGCAGGATGATGATAAAGGTGGTTCATCGTTGGAGTCCCATGCCGCCCAACTAGGAGCTTCTGACGTGACCCGCAGTGAGGCTGATGCAATGCAGGGTGGTTCATCATTGGAGTCCCATGCCACCCAGCTGGGAGCTTCTGACTTCTCCCGCAGTGAGGCTGATGCAAAGCTGGATGACAAGATCGCAGAGTCTTGTATACGACTAGTAATGTACTGCCATTCCACCTGCTGACTCTTGAGCACAGTATACTGTAAAGTTTGCAACCAGCTCCCCAAAAAACATTGCTAAATAAGGATGTCGTGGCGGGCAGTGATGATTCTGTCCAGCCTTCCCACGCTTCGGTACCATCGGTTCCAGCTGGTCAGGCCTCGTCTGGTTTCTCATTTCTGGACTTCAAGGAGTGTTTGAAAAACGGGAGAGGGTTTATAGGTTATATAGGGTTTATATGGTTTAGGGTATAGAGTTTAAACGAGGTTTAGGGTTCGTAGGGTTTATAGGTTATATAGGGTTTATATATGGTTTAGGGTATAGAGTTTAAACGAGGTTTAGGGTTCGTAGGGTTTATAGGTTATATAGGGTTCATGGTATAGGGTTTAAGCGGAGTTTAGGGTTTATAGGGTTTATATGGTTATATAGGGTTATATATATATATATGGCCTATGAGGGTTTATATGTTATAGGGTTTAGGGCTTAAAGGGTTTACATTCGGAGTCTCTCTAAACACCTGTGCTGCGTGCAGGAAAGTGTGAGCAGACAAGATCAGTTCAAGTCGAACAAGGACGTTGTGTGCGATGGGGAGGACGAAGTGCCAGATGGGAAGAAGGAGAAAAACAAGAAGGCCTCCACAACTGGTGGGCGGGGCCGCGGGGGTGGCAGAGGTAGAGGCAGGGGCTCAGCAAAGAATGAAAGCAAAGCGCCTGGCGCAGGCAAGAGCAGGGGCAGAGGCAGAGGCAGAGGCAGAGGCAGAGGTGCGGTAAAGGGTGGAGGTGACACTGCCATCAGCGCTGATGAAGATCAGACTGTCACACCACCAAGAAAGCCGCAAGAGGCGGATCCAGAAAGCGAGGAGAAACACTCCCAGGTCCACAAGCGAAAGCTCAGCCCTGAGAACCAAGCAGACCTGGAGAGCTCGCCCCCACAAAAGAAGCCTTCGCGGAAGCCAGCAACCACGGCAAAAGCAAAGGCCAAAGCCAAGGCCAAAGCGAAGAACAAGCCTGGCAAGGCTACCCCAAAAGCCAAGGCAAAAGCCAAGGCAAAAGCCAAAGCGAGTGGGGCTGGCTCATCCAAGGCCAAGGGCTCCAAGTCTGATGGTGGGAAGGAAAAATCTTTTGCCAGAAGATGGAGACCCGATGGGGAGAGGGGTTCGAACCAGTGGCAGGCCCTCAGAGATGTCTTTGACGCTCATATCCGTCCGCACTTTGCTAACACGTCCAAGCTCGAGGACACAGAACCACCCCCCTATAAAAGCCCTATACCCATGAAACCTATGTAAGCCAGAAAGTTATCAACCCTAAACCCTATAACAATCATATAAACTTATAGGCCCTATATAAACCCTGCATCAAGCCCTATATATCATAAACCCTATATTCACCCTACACTAGTCCAATTTTTTCAACCCTTGTAAACCATAAACCCTGCAGGACACGTGGTGGAAGCTTGTGAAGCCCCAGTTCGGGAATGACTCTAGCCTCGAGGAGTATTTGCAGATTGCGCGAAATCATGCGCAGACGTTTGCGCGCGATCACTCAAGCTAGGTGGTCCATGCGTGCACGTATATTTCATTGAGCCACGCAGTGCTTTTGAGTGCTGATGAGTGCTGTGCAACTATATGCATATGCCACGCAGATTGTGCACTGGATGGCTTGGGGCATCCTGTTTTCGGGCATCATACTGCAAGTAGTATAACATAAATCCTCTTGCAGGGTTGTTTGGGATCATGCCGCCAAGCCAAGAACATCTATGGCCTGCAAGCCCACGTGCCGATCATCCTGGACAAGAGAAATCCATGACCTAAACAACCCAGCAATTCCCCTCTAAACCCTTATATGACAGTAAACCCCTATATAAACCTTATAAGAAGCCCTATATAGACTTATAGACTTTGTATGTATAATCTTGTATAAACCCTTTATACATATGTATAAGCCCTATAAAACCCTAAGCCAAAGTTATTCAGGCGCACGGGCTTGTAAGGTGCTGGCACGCTGAGGTTTGGCCTCAGGTGTTGCAGTAGGGGCAGTGCTGGGGTTCGTCTGTAGCTGGCTGCGAGCTGGAAAATATCAAATGCAATATAATACATCCCTGCATCTATTGCCCCAAATTTGTTCAAGCTATTTATACCAAAAGGTGACCATCTTTTGGACAGTCTTCATATAACTACAACAACCTATATATGAAACAGGAAAGTAGATTTCAACGTCTTCAACTCAAGAAATTCTAGAACTAATTTGCCAGGGAACAAAGCCCTCAGGTAAAGGCGCCCGAATGTGTTTCAAATGTCACAAACCCTGACCATAAAATCTGTTCGCAGGCAAGATGGAGATGAAGCGATCGCAGCGTGGGCAGAATATGAGCAAGCTCATGAGGATGGGCATTGCGTATGGGAGCTGTCAACCTTGCTTGTTTTGTGATAGCCAATGCTCTGATTTGCTTCAAATGCAGCGTCTGTGTGTGGTCTGCTTGACTGTCACTTCCCTCCCTCATAGCGAGATGGTTTACTGATTATAAATCTGCGCGGAGCACATGTCAAATCCCAAATTCCGAAAGTTTTTGTATATCAAGCAAGCTTGGTGGAGAGATTTAGCTACGGCGCCATGATGCTAAGCACTGAAGAAGTTGAAGATATTGCACGGCGCCTGATGACGATCAATGCGCCCAAAGAACCTCAAGCTGCAATAGCATCTTAGAGCCTCATACCCCTGGTCGTGGTATTCCTGACAGCAAATCACTGAAGTCTGAGATGGCTGAGGCGTTTGTGGCTTTGCTATTAATGACAACTTGGTTGCGGAAGCCACCCCCGTTCGCGAACAAGACATATGACGTGGTTGAGCTCTTTGCTGGTAAAGGCAGGATCGGCCGCTTGGCTGCTGCTGCAGGGTGGCATGCCCTGGTGCATGACCTTGAATACGATCGGTTTGCTCAAGCTGCTCCTGATCAACGCAATTCCATGGATATGTGCGGCTGTGCTGGATACTTGTTGCTCAGCTATACTACTTCGTACCATAGCCTATTTGGGACTTTTGGATCTCCAGATGCAAGCCCAACCATTACAAATAGGATCAGCTCATCACGCTTGGATTTCTAGTTTGTGCCTATCAAGGTGCATCGATTTCTTGGAACCCCTCCGAATTACCCTACATCCTTATAAACCCTATAACCCTAAACTGCATGGGCTTCAGGCTGGCAATCGCCATGGTACTCTGCGCACGCAGAGCTGTGATGTTCCTTGGGATCGAATGTTCGACATATGTGTTTATGAACTCCGGGACTGCACGACGGTCAACTATAGTTCCAATGGGAGACACTACCAAGAGGAGTGTTTTTCAGGCGAACAAGTTCTCTTCGAGGCCTACAACCAAAACATGTTTGATATTGACTACAGTACTGTGTCCCCTGTAATCATGAAATTCATGGAGGCCCCCCTCAAATACATATACATCAACATCCCTTCATGCGCTGTACCCCCATATAATGCGTGTTGCCACATGTGTTCTGCTGAGTTTGCGGCTTGCCCTGCAGATCGATTCTTCTTCTCCTGCTCTCACACATGATGCAGTGCGTGTGGGTGATTGAGCAACCGGGTTCCAGCGTGCTGAACCTTCGCGAGAGATTCCAATGGATGCTGAAGGCATATCTACCATTGAGAATCAAGGCATCTTAGCAGCATATATCCTACCCAACATGCGAAACAACATGCCTGCTACATTGTGTTGCATCAACTAAGACTTGGAAACAGGCCTTGTGGCTTGTCAAGTTTGGCCATAAGATCCCCAAGCGCACCAAATTATGGTCCAACACGCCGCTCATCTCTGTGCTTGATGGGGGGAAGCTTTGCAAGTCTGAACGTGGAGGAGATTCAGGTGTGCGGGTCTACAGGGATAGGAAGGGCAAGAAGCGGGTGGTGGGCTCGGCCAAGCTCAAGGCTACCCAGCGGCCTATCTGCGCTTAAGAGCAAGACTGGCAGGAAACCCGTTTCGGTAATATGTTCTGTGTCTTGCATCTGAGACGATACCCTCCAAAATTCTGCCGAATGATCGTGAAGAATATCCCTCTTCTCCGAAGTGGTCCTCCGCAACCGCTCCCTGCGAAGGCTGCCTGCTCACCTTGATTTGTTTTCAGGTTCAGTGTTCACTGCATATCTGTTGTTCTCTACTTGGGGGGCGTGGAGAATCTGACAGATATACTCATATAATACCCTAAAGCAAATCTAGCTGTTTACGCTTCTTGTTTGGCAGCTTGTTTAGTCTGGGATTCGGCGGTCTAGAGAGGCATTTAACCCTAAACCCTAAACCCTAAACCGGCGTCTCATGTGGGCCTTGACAGAGGCTTTTGGGTGGGGTTGCATGGGGTATATTTTGGCAGTTCTATAGGTGCTTCCTCAATAACATATACACTTGAGCCTGGTTTACTTCGGGATCTTTACATGGCCTCACCCCTGAACAAGGTAAAGTGTCCTAGCTCAGGGCATATAAATATGGCCGCTTGGAAATGGTTGCAATCCTATCCTATAGAAGACTCTTGGTTCCAATCCGAAATTCTCCACCCAAAGTCCTATACATATATGACCCCACACCCCAGACCCAAAACCCCCAACTCCGAATCCTGCTTGGGCGTGATGGCGCCCTAAACCCGACACCCTAAACCCTTTATCTCAGGCCAACATGGACCGGCCGTTCATTGAGGTGTTTCGAGACTACCCCTGGCATCCGTGGCCGGAGGCAGACCTGGATTCCTGTATGTTTTACCTAAGGTCCTCCAAACTTGTGCAGATACCTGAGGAGTACAAGGCCCTCATTCCTTTGACTTTTGCAAAATGCAACTGAAAATTTGTTAGGCGCTGACAGTTGGATTACCAATTGTGCCATTGCACTGCCTGATGGGGCTCCTGGTGATGGGACTAGTGCAGCATTTTTGCGAAAACAATATATTATTATTCGTGAAATCTTGTCTGGTTTTCAGAAAATGACCAGGAATCCCAGGAAACCGATCGAGCGGAAATCGGCGGCGATCGAGCGGAAATTGGCGTCCATCGAGCGGAAATCCCCGGTACCCACCTCCGAGTGCCCCTGAACCTCCTACTTCTTGGCCCCCGTAAATGCCCTGAAAGCGGAAATTTGCCACCCTACAGCTTTGAAACCCCAGAAACATGTGAGCCGTGAGCCTCTCCAGCGCTGCAACTGCTGCACTTGTGTCCAACCTCTGCTCCTGGTGAGATGGGTTCTTAAATGGTGTCTGCAGGATCAAGTTTGGGGTACTTTTTTCAGAAGGCCCCAGGTACTGTATGCCGCCCCACCGCCTTGGAACAAGTGCTGACTCGTCAGCCACACTGGCACGTGGAATGGACTTGGCAAATCAGCCTTTGGCTGCCCTTCTGCAGTTAAAGGAGGAGCCATTGGATGAAGAGGAGAAGCAGATGCAAGACGAGGTTCAGGCAGGGCAAGTTAATAATTGCATGTTCCCTATATCATTATGTAAACCCATCTCTCCACAAGGTTCCAAAGTGACCGTGTTCATTTGGTGCTGTTCGGTGGGGGAGGAGATTCGGACACCCAAAGCCTTGATTCTTTCTTTATAACTTTATAGATCCCCTCCAAATACAACATTCAAATGCAACATGAATTCATACACCAGCTTTTTGTAATGGGGTTGGGGTTCTGGTGGGTGTATGGTTATAGTCCATACGTCTACGCATTTCCATTGTTTCCTGGAATAAGTGCTCAGGATGTACCCCCAATCAAGCCTGTTCTGCCTGGAAACCTCGGAGCCCTTACTTCGCAAGACTTACATGTCGACTACGTGTTCTCCTGTTGTGCTTTCCATGAAAGCTGGTCCCATGCACCGTTTAATGAAACTTCAGCCCAACATCTGCTATCCACAGCTGGAACCATTGTACTTGCAGGATATATTCCGGGAGCTGATGGCCGATGGCCTTGATGGCCAATCGATCGAGGTTGATGAAGATGCCCTTGAAGCTGCTGAGGCCTGCGTGGAATCAAACACCCAGGATGGTTTCAGGTGTCCTGTATATCTATATAGGGTCCTACATACTGATAAGTTGCGAGACAGGCTTTAAAGGTTGTAGGGTGCTATATATAGGGCTTTATAATGCTTATATTATTCTCATGTGCGTTATAAACTGTTCAAGCCAAGTCCCATGCCTGCTGAAACCTGTATATGGGGGGTTTCCTCACACGCATGTCTGCCTAGTCTGTTTATTTCTCAAAACCCTTTATCAGCTACTCCTGCCAAAATTTGGTATCTCAATCTTATGGCACTTTCAGGAGTGGAGGACTTATACCATATAGGGATTTAGGATTTACGTATATGGCATTGACCTCCAAATTTACTACATATACCCTTTATCTGAAGCCCTCCCAATTGGAAACTCCCCTCCTTATAATTGAATTCGATCCCAGGCGTTTCCGAGTACCCAACGACAGCTTAGCTTTTGCAGCGATGATGGGATGCAGGATGCGCAAGGTGGCCTCCCAGATGGTTTTCCTTTTGTTCCTGCCGCGCAGCCCATGCAATCTGCTGTAGCTGCGTTGGATTCTGAGAGCAACCTGGAGAATCCTGAAGCGACCACTGCGACTAAGCCCCATGACATCCACAATGGCCAGCCACCCCATCCTATACCGACCGCTGTAACGAAGCTGGATCCTGAGAACCCTCAAGCGACTGCTGCGACAAAGCAAGACCCAGCCTGCAGCCAGCCACCGCCCCAGAATCCTCAGGCGACTGCTGCAACACACCCCCATGACTCAGCCAGCAACCAGAATGGCCAGCCACCGCCCCAGAATGCTGAGGTGATCACGGCAACAAAGCCACAATGCGACAAAGTTCCAGGACAACCAGAATGGCCAGCCACAGCCCCAGAATCCTCAAGCAACCGCTGCAACAGAACCCCAAGCAGCCAGCAACCAGAACGGCCGACAAAGCTCCAGGACAACCAGAATGGCCAGCCACAGCCCCAGAATCCTCAAGCGACCATTGCAACAGAGCCCCAACAACAGGAATCAGCAGAACCTGCCGACAAAGCCCCAGAATGGCCAGCCACAGCCCCAGAATCCTCAAGCAACCACTGCGACAAAGCCCCAGAATGGGCAGCCCCAGAATCATCAGGCGACCACTGCAACAGAGCCCCAAGCAGCCAGCAACCAGAATGGCCCATCGGCTGCAACCGGCAACCAGAAGGGCCAGCCACCCCTGACTCTTGAGGCGAATGGCGGAGCCATCCCCTTGAACAGCCCAAAGCCCTTGGATGATGGAGCCGCCGCAGAATCCCCAGCTTGTGCCGACAACCTTGGCCACCCCCCAAAGCTGGATTGCCAGCGGTCCAGCCCCCATCGCCGCATCATGACACCGCTGGCCAATGGACAGCACAGAATCGCTGAGGACATACGGAAACAGTGGGAAGATGTCAACACTCGGCCGCAGGTTCTGCGACTTCCAGAACTGCGCATATGATCCGGACCGGTTGATCATTTTGTTCTGGATTCGGTGATGCGGTTGCCTTCTACCCTAAACCCGAAACCCTATAAACCCTGAACCCTAAACCCTACAATCCTCTCTCCCAGAAAATCCTCCTTAACATTCTTTACCATTTTTTCGTACAGGGTATATGTGGGGATTGGGGTTCTCGGTACCTGCTTTGTGTCGGGACCTACGCTTGGAGCTCTGGGAACCTGGTTCCCACTTCCATTAGCCCAACCCCCCCTTTCTCGCTGCGAGAAATGGGGGGTTGGCAGACCTCCATTTTGGTGCCCAAAGTGGGGCTATATGGGGATCACGCAGGACCTGTTTGCCAAGAAGTATGCCATCTCCATTCAACGAGAAAAAGAAAGCGAGATTGTTGTGCCATTCGAATTCCTCAGCAAAGAGGAAATGAAGACTGAACGCAACATGAGCCCGAGACTCTGCTGCAACTATATGTTGGGGGTCACATGTGCAGTGTTGTGGCGAAGTATGCTGCCATGCATGAATACATGGGTCTATATAGGTCCTTGTCTAATAAAGAGCCTTCGCAATGTGTACATCGGTATTGAAATCTTCCTGAACATATACGGCCATGAAGCTTGAACCAGGGGCCTTCTATAAACGGTGATAGAACCCCAATGCCATCAACTATGAGGTGGTGTCCTCCATCGCTATACATTGGTTTAGTTAGAAATCTCAGGAATGTATTTTGTACAAAATTTATGCTCTGTAGTTCCCCTCATTAAACCTATAGGCCTCAAAGGCTATAACCGCTATGAACCCTATAAACCGCTTATGACGTTACATTCCGCTTGAATGGCCTCATGCATGATTGATCGCCAGTCCACTTGGCACCTGGGCCCGTGGGTTGGGCGCACTCAATTCTACTTATATTTTGGTGTGTCGGGGAAACTAATGCGCCCTCTCTTCATGCCAATACTCGGACTACATAGCTATAGCCCCAACACAATCACTAACCGGAAACATCGGGAAAGGCTGCTCAATTCAGAAAGTTTACGTGTTTGGGTACAGGGTATTCTAGGGTTTGAAAGATTAAGGCAGGACATCGCGGCAGCCGTGAGCAGGGCTGAGAAGAACCCAAAGGAATACTGCAGGCTTGGCTTATTTACGCTGCATACATCTCGAGCAACCCATGCAAGCATGTGAGCTTTTTCATGCATGGGTATAAGTGTGATGTGTGGCAATAGGTGGCACAGCGACAAAGCCAACACCATGACGTATTACCTTGAGAAGAGGGTGACAGGCCACAAGAAGTGACTTGCCTACAAAGCGTGTGTGTGAGGGCCTGTGTTCTGAACCTTTTAAGTGGCCTTTTAAAGGGTTGAGCTTTGATCTAGAGGCAGAAGGCGACAGCGTCGCTCAAGGAGGAGCAGGAATTCTTCGCCCATGAGTCTGGGATCAACGTGGCAATGGATATCGATAGCGTCCTGGGGCAGCCTGAGAGTGCCATCCCCAGCCGCAGATCCTAGCATGATGTTGAATCATGTTTTGTAGGGTTACTCCGATAGTTGTTGGAACTTGCAAAAAGTCTTCCCCAATGAAACCTGTAAACATATACTCTCTCTAAACAAGCCCTGATTCAGCCTCGTATGGGTTTAAGGTTTATATAGGGCGCATATATAATTCTATATAGGCTTATATAGGGTCTATATCGGGTTTACCTATAAATACATATATATATATAGTGTTTGAATATGCATATGGCCCTCTAAACCCTATAAACCCTAAACCCTAAACTTTGAACAATCTTAAAAGCCCAGGCGATATATCCATGGCTGCCCGGTCATCCGAAAATCCTGAAACGAGAGAGGCCCTGGAAAAGGAGGCTGCCAAGGTCCTCAAGAAGTTTGGATTCCCGATGATTGAGGGTGTCGCCCACGCTGCCACCAATCTTGGTAAGGCCATGGGGTGCCTCACGCGTAGGATGGCGAAGGTTGATGAGCTCAGTGGTGAGTTGATGAATATCAAAACAAAGAGGATGCAGAAGGATGGGGCCAACGAGCGGGGTACAAAGACCTTAGACAAGACCCCTGCATGATTTCTGGCATTCTTTACCCTGAGAGGAAAAGTGAAACCTCATCCCCCTTAAACATCAAGAGTCCCCTATATGTGAGTGAAAGGAAGTTATGCATCTTTTTCTGGGAGTCTTGCCATTCGTAAGGATGGTGAGCAAGGTCAATGACATGCACAAGGCCCTGGATTCCTTGAATGATGATCTCTCGGAAATGCACACGCAGGGCATTCTCGATGGTTGGGATGAGCTACTTAATCAAACTAGTGAACGCACGCAAGATATGCAAACATTCCTGTTCACATGATTTAATGACTGATCACTCTCAATTTAAGGTTGGGAACGGCATTGGATGTGAAGATGAGCCATGCTAAGAAGCTGCGCCTGGATTGAAAGTATAATTGCTGTTTCAGACAAACAAAAGCCATGCGTATGTGGTCCTGAGGCTTGTGGAGTCATGGGAGCGGGAAACGCGTGCGAGGACCGCACGTCATCAATCTAGGTTAGTGTATCTCCATGTCAGGGAACCCTGCGCGTGCTGTATGTACCATTTGTGGAACTGGGGTTTGTGGCTCGTTGTACATATAGCTGGTTGTAGTTTGCAGGGCAAAAAGGGTTTGGATGTTTATAGGGGGTTGTATACATATATATATATGTGTGTATATAGGGTATATATAGGGCTTAAAGGTTTATAAGGGCTTTGGCAAAATGACTGCTTTGCTATTCAGGAAAAACTTTTCAAGCTATATCCATGGAACCCAATAAATGTTTCTGCCGTCTTCATATCATTGACCCAGATGTAGTTCCTCCCCCCATGGCACATACCAGGTCAAAGAAAAGCCAGTATCTTCCCTCCCTGTGAACCCTTAATGGTGTAATGACTTACCAGATCCCAAACGACATCCTGCCCCAGGAGCCTGATCGTACCGGTGGAGAAGGAAAAGGAGCCAAAGGCGAAGCCTAAGCGGCCCCCGGTTCGTGCTGATGGATCCCAGGGCAAAAATCCGTCCAAGAAGGCTAAGAAGTGATTATACGGCTCTATGTGCAACCCCTACGTTAGAAGTGTCAAGAAGAAATCTTAAGAGTGGGGCCGGGATCTTCATGCAATCAGCCGAAATTTTGGGACACGCAGCGCTGCGTGTGGAGGTGAGATGAAAAAGGAAACCATGATTTATTCAGGCAGGAATCCCTACCTGATGCTACATATGAAGCATTGTCTAAACTCCTTTGTATGGTATCTCCCTTTATAAGCTTATAAAGTAGTCCCTTATATGATCCTCTATATAACACCCCTTATAAGGAGTTTAGATATATGGCTCAAATTCCTGCGTGAATTCAACCACATTTACCGAGGTTTACAATGGCTTACGTGGAGTCATTTGGGATTTCTTACACACACACACATGATCTACTGTGGATTCGCCAGGAAGATCCTATAGCTCCCCATATAAACCCTATATAAGCAGACCCCCGAAATCGTGTAGGTGATGAGGTATTTGTAAAAAAGCGGTGCAAGTTTTTTCCACGCCTCAGAGTCTCAAGACTATTAAACGTAATCGCTTTTTGGTCCCTTGCATGTAAATTCCCCCTTAAGTACATAGTATATGGGGTATATGGCAATCTGATAATAACCTACCCACAGCCATGTTCTATCTTAAGGGGGGGGACTATATATGGTTTATATAGGGTTTAGTGTCCTTTCTTGTGTCATGGTCGAACATCACCTTCTGAGGAATTGTATTCTCAATGGTCCCCCTTGTTTGCAAGGTCAAATCCCATGCAGACCCTGAACCTATAATTTAGCTTATATGTAACAAACCCCGTGTAACCCTTCAATTCGTATATGACCCCGCTACCTGAACCCCGAAAATCTCAAAGCCACAAAGCCCGATCATGTAAGCGTTATTATACAAACCCATGCAATTCCTGAAGTCACTCTTGCCCTTGCGCAAAGATGACACAGGCACAAATTCAGAGGTGACCTGAAATATCCTTCGCTCGCCAGGTCAAAATGATCACACGGAACGACTAGAAGCTCTGGAGGCATTGGCGCAAAATGTTGCGGACGGCGTAGCTTGGATTGCTATTGAGTCTGAGTACTTGCAGAATTCTTGCATTCCATGGAGTACAAAACGTTGTTTGCACCATTCATTCAATTAAGGCTCCTGCCTGTGAAGTGGGCCGGCTAGCTAGAGCGTTTAAAGCGTCTGGAGCAGGGACTGCTTCGGAAAGTGTCTCTGGAGCAGCAAGAGTGGGGGAAACCCACGGGGAACGGGATTCCCAGCGTTTGTTTAAAAAGTTCGGCTTGACTCTTTCTGTGCCAATATCAAGCCTCAACGTAGAAGCGGAAACAGGTCCTGTGACACTCCCATACCTGAAGGTAGAGGACTTCTTGAGCTTACTTTTGCGACTTTACCCCAAGCTTCTCTTCAATGGCTTTGATATTGGTGCTCGCAGTGAGGAGTTATGCCAGCGCTTCTGGAAACAGCACAGGTATTTTCACCCGGAACATCTAGTGTTTACATTTCCAGAAAGTGAATGGGGTCGCATATTGCCGGTGGCATTGCATGGCGACAAGGGTCGCACATACATGAAGCAGGTCATTTGGTGCTGCAGTTTTGCGAGTGTGTTTGGTTTACCAGATAACCTGCGGGCTGCTGGCTATAGGCGACCTCAAGACCAGCGACGTGCACGCCAACATTTTGGCAATTTGGCTGTCACTTGTGCCCAAAGGGCCGCTGATTTTGCTGAAGCTGTGGATGATGAGGATGACCCCTGTCCAAAACGCCAAAGGCTGCTTGCAGGGGGTGAGGCACCCGGGGCGATGCCCCACAACGGCAGAGGGAATGTGTTCATGACGCGTTTTCTTTGTACAGTAATCCCGTCAAAAATGTTCAAAGCGCATCCTCAGCTCATCCCTGCGTTTCTGAAGGAACTTGAGCGAAGTTTCACACAGTTGTTTCATCAGGGCCTCAGCCATGGAGGCCAGGTTTTCCGAGTAGGTATCATAGGTGTGAAAGGGGACTATGAATTCCATGTAGAAACGGGAGAGTTTCAGCGTTCATATCAAAACATAGGTACAGTCAATCAGCGTGGTTTTTGCAGTGAATGCTGTGCAGGAGAACCTGGAACCCCCATGATGGACCTCAACCCAACTCCCACTTGGGCTGGCAGCTTGTATAGCTTTGATCCGTGGAGTGTGATTCCACCTTTGAGTCGAATCCCTTTTGCTCACTCGAAGTTACCTTCGCTCTATCGAAGGGACCCATTCCATACTTTAAAATATGGATTTCTGAGAGACCTGAACGCTGGTATCATCATTTATCTTGCGCAGTTGAAATACTATGATGATCCTGATGATCCAGCTGAAAGCCATGCCCTGGATAAACGGCTGGAAAGAGCATATGCCTTTTTCAAACTTTTCTGCATAGCCGAGGGCAAAACTTCAAGCCTTCGGAAATTCAGCAGGGGCAATTTTTCACCGTGCAAAAGCAACAACACATCCCTTCATGGGCAGCAAGGGCGCAGATAGCATCATATGCCTTCAGTATCTGCAATTTTTTTGGGTCTTCATTTGCAGCATCCTAAGGATGCCGCGCACACTGAGCTGCTAGAAGCAATGCTCGAGACCGTGAAAGGAGCGATCAACTTCATTGGGATATATCATTCCCACCGAGCGTTCATGCCCCGATCCTGCGCACAGTTTCACCTCAAATGCGGTTTGAGGCTTCTTCATGGTTATAGTTATCTTGCGACTTGTTGCGTGAACGAGAGAAGAAAGTTGTTCGCACTTCGCCCTAAGTGGCACTTTTTCCATCACTCCTTGTGGGACCTGAAATGCCAGCTGGACCGGGGAGACCCCATACTCTTCAACTACAACGGAGTCTATAATTGTGAAGCGAATGAGGATTGGATTGGTCGGGTGTCAAGGATTTCGAGACGTGTCTCCCCGAAATTGGCATCAAAGCGAACGATCGAGCGATACCTTGTAGCCTGCAAGCTTTGCTTCCAACGGGCTGGCCTCCGCTAAATGGAACTTTCTCTGGTGTTAAGAGGGAGAGAGAGAGAGAGAGAGAGAGAGACATATATATATATATACACACAGTTATATACTTTATATAAATATGTAGAGTGACTTCAGTTGCATGGGCATTTAATACAACCCAGAAGAAACCCCGAAGCCGAAAGTCCCAACTTGGCAGTAGCATGTCTTGGGCATCTGGCTGGCCAAGCAGGATCCGTGTCTCCATCACATCGGTTTGAAGGGCAGGTTTAGAATATCATACTATAGGTGTCAACTATAATTTAGGTTGTATATGGTATAGGGTTTTTGAGGGTTTATAGGGTTCATATAGGGTATATATCCTGCAGAGATGCTTCAATTAATGATGCAGGCATTCGGCATGCAACGTCGCTGCAGAGAAAAGTAAAGTTTCCTCCTGATAGCACTTCAGTGGGGCCGCTTGACTACTTGAATCTCGGCATGCTGAGGTTTATGGGCTTTGATCTGGGGATGGGTGCATGCAGATCATACAGTTAACTCTACAATAGGCCGGAATTGGGCCAAAACAAGCACTTGGAATCGAGCGATTCTTCCAACCTGCAGAGCTATGAATCGAGCAAATCTTGTTTGAGTGTGGAAACCCCTTATTCCAAAAAAAGATGGATCGAGCAAATTTCAAGAAAGAGAGCGGAAATCAGCTTCAAACTCCATCAGGGCATTTATTTTACACATGTGGGCTTGCTAGGTCTCTAAAATCTACATTCTAGATCCCAATTGACCATACATACTCCCCCGAAGTTCTGGTAGGCGAACAAGAAGCACGACCATGGCCTGGTGCAAACGGAAGTCTTGCGAAAGGCGGGCGGGGTCGTACGTGGCTGGGGTCGCAACTGAAACGAGGTCAATGTAGCATCTGAGTTTGGCATTCAATAGGAGAGGTTCAGGAGTTATCTTGGGTTGTGCATATGGGGCCGGGTCCGTTGATTGCACAGGGGTGATCACTCGATTGGCATCTGCCTGGCCAGCAAAATAACTTCTATAACTGGTCTGACAACTGTTCCAGAAGTGGGTTGCTTTGGCATACCGTAGCATGGTTGACTCATCCGCCCTGGGGAAGAGGCCCAAGCGCTGTCTACAATGCTGCATGGTGATCACCATAGACGAACCACAGACTCGAGCTCAAATCTTACATCCGCGGCAAACCGTCGCAACAATAAGCAGCAGCGGTGCTTCATTTTAGAGCCAAAATCGCCTGGACACACTGGTGACGACGTAGGACCCGCATTTGAGGTTGAAAGGGTTGATGGTTTCAGTCCCCCGTGAAGATTCGAGGTTTGCCGTAGCTGCTATTCACCACCTTCATGCTCATGCAAGCTCCCCCAATGCGCGTGCAAAGGCCCAAACCGCATGGACGATCTAATTGCTAGAGACTACCATGTCACCCTCTCAACCTTAAGACCCCCTCCCGAAAACCCTGTACCCAAACCCCAAGCCAACAACTGCAAAAGACCTCGCACGCCAGCTTGGAGAAGCGAGAGACGCCCTAGATGGGCCGTTGAGGGCCCACACGGCCGTGGCATCGTTGCCGCTGAGGCCAGAGTTCTTCAAAAAAGGTAGGAGAAAGGCTCAGCTCGTCGTAGCAGTACTGTGATTGATGCATTAAGACCGGGTCTAGAATCCCTGCTTGTTTCAGTGTTTGCAGATGCGGTTGTTAAAGGCTGAGGGTCTGTCAGGAACTTGCAGGGATGCATGAACACACTGTGGAGTGCCAGAGATGTTGTGATTCTCAAGGTTCGTGGGACTGGGAAGTGATGTCGTGAGTTTCCGGATGTGGGCTTTGGACAGCTTCAGATTTTGAGGTTGCAGATTTGAGCAGTGATCAACTGAAGCTGCAGAGATCAGAGAGGTCTCGAAGCCTGAGAAGCTAACCAGCGACCAGCGATAAGCAGGCAGCAGATCAAGAAACCTGAAACAGCAATAGGAGTCTGCAGACGCAAGCCCTCAAGCATAGGTTTAGAGTCCCCGAAGCTCCCAAACTTTACTCACTCCTCGAGAGGACCGTGCTTCGACTCAGAGCTTCGGAGCCGGAGTTCGATAGGATGGCACCAGACCGAGCAAGGCAACACTGAAGTGAAGTTCAGAAGTGTGGAACACGTCTTTTAGCTTCCCTCGCAATGTTTGATCAAGGGGTATTAGTCCAAGCGCCTCGGCACAGCGAGTTGCTGACAGCGCTGACTGTTAACAGAGCTATGCCAAGGCCTCAGGTATCGCTTCTCAGGTGAAATTTGTCCCAATGCCACTTCCCAAAAAGTGATTGTTTTTGACGTTGGCATTCCAAATGATGACAGAACCTCTTACAAGCTTTTCTGAGAACTTCGTGTTGTTTCAGTCCAAGTCCTGATCTAGGTGAAGGCAGAGCAATTGTTTGACTGCACTTCTTCTGCTTCTTCTCCTACAACCTTTCGATGATGGCCCCAACAACTCAGCGTAGACTCAGCGCAGAGCCGTTGTAGCCAAGACAGATACTTCTGAATAATGAGGGCTGTTTGTTGGCTGTGTTGGCTTCCACTTCTCTCCTCTTGGTAAGTTGCCTTTGTACAAGCCTGTTCATATTCTTATTGGAGTATCCAAATCCATCCAAATCCAGGTTTCAAGCGACCGCTCCTTTTCTACTGCATGATACTTCACTACTACACCGCCATATCATATTCCCGCACTGTGCTCTACCTTAGTATAGGTGCTGTACTACACTCGGCTGTACTGCGCTGCGGTACGCCGTACGTCTGTATGCTCAGCTATTTTGTAAGACTATACAGGCTAAACTGATATTCGCTCCGCCACGCTATCCATACAGCTACACTTGAGACTCGTGCTTTGCAATGCTAAGCCGCACATAGCATTGTTCCTGGTAAAGAGCTCCCTCCATTTGATACAATAAGAGCCTTCGTCTAAGGCTTGCATATTCTTCCTTGGAGATTTCCTTGGTGCCCCTCCGATTTCTCATTTGCAACGGCTTGTCTGTCCTTTGGTTCAGGCCTCGAGGCCTGCCTCGAGGGCCACGGTATCAACGCAAAAGAAAAGCGAGGGGGGGGGGGGGGCACAAACATTGTTCTCAATTGTCAGACGGTGAACAAAGAAGATGCCATATGGACCTTATACACACAAGTTTCGCTGTCGTTTCAAAGTGATCTCCGTTATTGCGCTTTGTATACGGGGCTGTCCACTTTGCCATGCATTGCAAACCTCTACGTGATGCAAGCCTTGATGCCAAGCCGCAGAGCCCTCCCGAATACTAGAGCGTGCAAATAGTTTCATGCCTCCTTTTGGATGACCAGACTGCGCCTGCCAGGGCACTGAACGATTGGTGGCTTCAGAAGGCCAACAAAGTCCGGGTCGCTTGGCATCGCTTTGCGAGGGGTTTGTGGTCCGGGGTTCTGCATCACAGGTGTTTGGGATGAGTCTTTGGGCTCGGGTTCAGAGGTTTGAATTATAAGTTAAAACTAAGCAGTCTTCGGCCTTGGGCTTAAGGGTGTTGTCATCATTGCTGCATCAGAGTCTTGGAGGTGCTGGGGCATTTACCCCTGATGGAAGTAGGAGATGCTAGGGCTCCGAACCGCGGAGCACGGGCTCCAATCGTGCTCTTCTTGCCTTGCATTCTGTGAATGTAAGGTAACAAGATTCGCACGGCCAGGTGCCAAACAATGCTCGGGTACTAAGACCAGCAGACTGGCAGTAATATGGAATCTGGCCACCAGCCCTCCTTGGATTGCCTTAAATTCCCACCCTTTCCGGCAGACTACAACCTGAGCCCGCAGAGATCAAATTGATGTAACTAGGGACTGCCCTCATAGTACGTGAATCCCTGTAGAAATGCACTGCAAGCAGAGCAAACTGAAACTACCAACAATTGCAACAGCCATGCGTAAAGCCTCTGCGATTCAAACTGGTCAGCCCTCAGCATACGGCAGAACATCAGTGTCATGAAGCACCGAGGACAACTTGGAACAGCAAGGCGCAGGAATAGCGAGCGGCCAAATGCCGCCTCCCGCTTTGACTTTGTAGGGAAAGAGGAACGGTGAAGATTTTAGATTATGATTCAATGCAGAATCATCAACGGAAGGTGTGGCGCAATATGTGTGGCCGGTGGGGCCCAGTCTTTTGTGTTTGTGCACAGGGCTTGCCATGAGAAGCTCCCACTTGGAGGTCCATGGGTACTTCTCGCGCAAGTCATTGCAAGCTTACCAAATCTTCCTAACATCATGTTATACCTTGCGTGTACTTCAGATCTCGTTCCCGGCATGTTTTTACTTGTTGCTACCCATGAACCGCCAAGCCGTGTTCATAGATCCTAGATCGTCACAGCTGACAGGGTACGCGTGGCTGCGCATCGTGCCACATAGCCCATGGTCTTCCCACCATGTGCGTATCTCTGGTCTAACTCTTGGTACATCCCACGAGTGTCCTTTTTCCGCGGCCATGCAGTAAGCCTGTCCGACGACATCTCTGAGGGCTTCGGGAAGAAAACAGTTGAGAAAGCCTTTTCCGGGAAGTACCCTATGAACTGCATGTCATTAACCGGGTGAGCAGAATCAGATCACAATTTCCCAAATGAAGGTTTATCTAGCAGTGAAGTGCAGGCATTGGAAAGTTTGAATTGCGATCCAACTCTGCGTCAGCATGGCAAGTAGCAAGCCCAACGGCAAGGTGGCTGTTGGTTACCATGGGTAGCATGCAACCGCTGACCACCAATACCTGACAAGCTAAAGGGATTCTCCCAAGCCGGCCTTTGAGCGCTGAATCTTGCCTTGACACGCGGTCATGCAGTCAACGCCCAAAAGCCTGAACATGACTCTTGCTGTTTCCTTTCCACTACATCGCTCCGGAAGGGCTGTTGCTTGCCTGACAGCTTGTTGGCTGCATGCCTGTCGGCTTTGAGCTTCAGAATATAGAGCTGAGATCGTATCTAGATCATGGTAGAAGCAGATCAGCTTTTGTCCCGTTAGCAGCTTGAGCTGTCGTGCTTACCTGTGCATCTCATCCTCCCCAGCACCTTCACTAAGGAGTTATCCAACCCCTGCAAGATCCGAGGCTTTTCGGGACTTGCAGACGTGTAAAGCGTTCCTCTAGCGCTTAATCATGCACCAACGATGAAGCTACTCATGCGGCATCCTCTTCAAGGCCACCCCAAGCAAAACAATCGACTAGCATGGGAGAAGCCTTAACTCCATACATCTGACACTGACACCCCTGCAAGACGGAAAGTAAACTTCTTGTGGGCAGCATCGTCCTAGTGCGCCACCATTAGCCATGGTTCTGCCCACTGGGCTCGTGTGAAGCTTAGAGCAAACGCTGCAAAGCCAGTTGGTACATCTATGCAAGTGGCCTCAACGCTGCTCGAAAAAGCAGAATTCAAACGGAGCATCTGGCAACTTGGAAGGAGTTTCCGGGGCACTTCTGTCAGACTAATGTTTTAATTAATCCTGTGTCTTGGAATATACACGCAGGGTATCTTGCGCAGGTCCGGCTCGCCCGCGGCCGTGTCAGTGCTGTCCTCAAGTACGACATGTTTCTTTGAAGACTTGAGCATCGCCTCGAAATTGAACAGAATCCTAGCGACATACGGAGTGCATTCTCAGCCTCTGGCTGCAGTGCATCAGGCATCAGGCAACAACTCAGCAGTTGACAAAGGCCTTAAATGCAATATAGCTTCAGGTCGTCATGCCGCCCGGGCGAGGCTGGATTGCTGAGATTACAGGGGTGACCTCACATGTATCTGCAAGATGGTGCCATGCCTCCTGTCAGAGCCCCTGATTCTCAGAAAGTGTCATTAAAGGATTCGCAGACGAAGGTCCTACTCGGCTGACCAGCTAGGGGACATTTGTCATTCGTAGTTGTTTGCGATGTGTTTGAGTCGGCTCCGCATGAGAATTCAAGGTGCTGGCCCATGACGTTAGATTTGCCTGTGCCATTGGAGATCAGGAAGTGGCAGACCGTAGGCACCATGTTGCCAATCTTCGACAGTTGAGCATCTACTGGGTTCCAACCAACTCTTTTCAACCAGGTCGTCTCCACTGAGGCAAGGTAGCTGCAAACACATATTTGCAAATTGGCAAGTAGCGTAACCAGACTTATGTCAGGGCATGGGGATTCGTCTCAGGGGTTCCTTGACTCGCTTGAAACTCTAGGCAAATGCCAACAATTTGTTTGCTATATATAGACCATAAAAGTTGATCAAGAATGCCCCTGACAGGCATTGATTCCCAATGCCGCAGCCTTGATGCGTAAATCCCAGGTCCTCAGCGAACCCTTACCTCAGACATCACATCTGCATGAACGTCAAAGCAAGTCTCATGCTTCACAGATTGAAAGGTGTCACATGCCTTTGTCGTGTGGATTTGCATCTACCCCAAACCCAAAGTCCGAGCCTGAGCGCGACTGGTTGTGTGTAGGCTCAGCAGTTTAGGGTTACGATTCCAAGTTCCAGGTTTGTTGTCGCCCCTGCTACTTTTGGCTTGCATTTTACAAGTCAAATGCTACACAAGACTCCTGTCTTCCGGCATGCTTCGGATATCATTGGATTATCCCGAAAACAGGTCCTTGATAAGCATATTGTGCGCACCCTCAAACCGGAGACCTCTAGGATGATGTCCAAGTAGTTTTACAAGGGCTATATGTGTTGTTTAGATTAAATTTAGGAAGTCTGTTTATACGACCGCTCTCCCAGCCCCGAAGCCATAGCTACAGCTAGCGAAGCCAACGCGGCAGCTACAATCAGAACACCGCAACATGCACAACAGTGTAACGATTTGTAAAGTGTAAAGTGTAAGGATACTTGGCCATAGACGTTTGCAAAATGAAGTCCATTCGACGACCGCGGAGTGGTGTCCATATGCAGACCCACATGCCAATCAAAGCCAACCCCGAAGCGTCAACGCGTTCAAAGAAGAGACCACGGCCTCAACAACAAGAACTGGTCACGAACTGCATGACCGCAAGCCCTGAGCACACGCAACACAAAGAATCAGGTGAGCGTGGCTGAGCTTTCCATATGTGTTGTCTGAAGGCCACAATCAGAAGCCCCGGTTTCCAGCCCAAGNNATCCCTGTTCGTTCGCCATTACTAAATCCTGTTTACTTCCTTCCCCTCCGCTGACTTATATATGCCGAAATGCAGCGGTTTCACTTGTCTGTCGTCATGCTAGGGCCTCAACCCCACAACCACAGAGCATGACGCCGCTTACTTGAAACGCCGAATACCTGAACCTTCGACCCAGGGAGCCTTCACCCTCGAAACCTTGGAACCCAAAGCCAGGAAGGATGAGAAGAAGGTCCCGCCGGAGACCCCGGAGCAGGTGACCTTGAAGCTCAAAGAGCAGCGTGATTACTGGAACAACCAGGACACTTGGTTTTGAAGGGGATCAAGGCCCTGGTCTCCAGGGTGTAAGAGGCCAGAGCAACTAGAACAGATGAGGGGTCATTCAGAGCTATGTTAGGCTTCCTTTTGCTACGTTCAGAGGCTCCAACTTTCGGGTTGAGGCCTCAGCCATGTTGGTTCTTTGAATTGTGGTGAGCCGTTCACGGAGCAGCTTGGAGCAGCGCGCCACCTGAAACCCTCGATTTGTGATTCAACCGATTATTCGATCAGGCGAGGCAATCTACTTCCAAAGGGGGTAGTCCAGCAAGCCCGCTGAACCTAAATAATACGCAAAATGCGGGGTTGCTCAAATATGTGGAAGATTTATCGTGGATTGATGGTGAGAGCAATAAGCATGGTGTAGAAGGCCAGACCTTCAAACGTAAAGGCCGAGATGCATCACCGAGGACCCAGCCTTTCCTATTACTTGCGTGCAAAACTCACTGATCTGCTCCCTTTCCGTCCCTCTCCTTCTGAATTTCCTTGAAGTTAAGAATAAGAAGAGTGGAAGGATCCCCCTTCCTTCCCTTGTTGATTTTAGACGAACGAAAGGATCCAGCAGACCTCAAAATTGTTTTGGGACTCTTCAATTTTGGCAGGTGCCAATTTTGTGGGGGTGGTTGGCCGGAACTCTGACTCTTCCATGTGTGAGAGACTTCTTCTACTCATGGCAAAACCTGCCAGGCGCACTCCAGCTTGGTCAAGCATAGGTTTGCGCCACTGCGCACTAGGTGTCAGGAACGACAGAAAATATTCAACGCACGCTCGGAATCGCTATTGACCAGATTTTGTTTGACAGGCACCCAGGTTGAAGGGAGGTTGTTCGGCATCATGGTACATACGCCATCACGTGAAACAAGGCTGACGCTCTAGCACCCTGCCTGCATGGTCTGGATCAGGAACGTTCCACTGTGAAGACGATCCTGTCTCAGTGGGGAGGCCGTGGGCGGAGCTGCTGAACTATAACTATAGAGTCAGAGTGTATGAAGTAGAGTGGCGGATGCCCAGAGCCAAGCCCCCCCCAAAAAAGCACAGCAAACAGCCTTCTGGCATGGAGCAGATTAAGATCAGAGTTGCTGGTTTGCATAGAAAAGCATTCCCCAGCATCCAGCCCATGACCCCCAATGACAAGGGAATTGTCGGCGTCGGGAACTTAGCAACGAGCTAACTTGCCCCCCAAAAGTGGAACTGGCAAGTCAACCGTCTGTCCCCACTCGGGCTTGGGTTGAGGGCTTTCCATGATTCACTTCGGCCTTCCAGATGTTTTCACTTGAGCAATGGGGTTGTACAATCTAAGTGCATCATGTGTAGCCTACTCAAGACTTTCACATCGGGGGAGGGGGGGGAGTGTGGACTCGACAGGCCTCCTGTTCTTTGGCTTCTGGTGCCTCATAGTCTGGATCGGCACCTCAGCAGCATCATATGGCCTGGTACAGTAGACATAATATAGGGCTATATATGTATATATATATATAGCTTGCATAGGGATTCCTTGGGGATATACAATGATATTGGAAGGGAAAACGGAAACTAGCGTTAGGACAGGATCTTGGGTCAAGATTTATTGAGGTTATGCAGCAATGCAAGTCCTTATCCACTCTTTGTCATTTGGTTGTCAGGATTTCCAGGCTTGTTGCAGGGGACAATCTGCAGATTAGGAGGTCAAGTGTGGGCTTCTGCCACGAATGCCGGGCTGACCCTTACAATTATCTGCACGGTGCAGTAGACGCGCTTGCAAGTATACCTAATGAGCTTGTATTGAATGTGATTCGTTATGCTTACACCAGTTCAGCATGTGAGCGGGGCACGCTACCCTGCCATGCAGCCAACACTGGCTAACGCAGAAACCTTGTGTGCCGCCCATTCAATATGCCTCGACCCCAAGGTGTAACCTCTGTGGTGTTTGTTGGCTTGAGATCCTGGACTGCTGGACCCTGAGCTTGCTAAGAACCTCCCTTCTCTGGCATAAGCCTGGCAGCATGCACGCCCTGAACCTCACAGGAAAAGTCACGCTCTCCAGACATATTGATGTCGCTGTACTGTCTGGGCATAGGGTCACCGCGAAATCCAAAACGTTGGAGATGCTGCATGGATGTATACTACTCTCACAAGGACCCCTGGAGAGACAGGTGCACTCCTAACCTTCAAGGAAGCAAGGCCAGTTGAGATTAGCCGAGGCAAGAAGTGGAGCGAATGGGAAATGCAGCAGATTGAGAGGCCTTGCAGCTCTTTGCCTTTTGGGTTCCGTCCTACAAGCTCTTGCGAACGTGTGTGTTTCAGAAAAGGAGGCAAGGAGGAGAGTTGAGAGATCCCTGCCTTCCTGGCTTGCTTAACAACAGCCTTGTGACCCGTGACCCGCTTTGCTGGTTCCGTTTGCCTCCTTCATTGCTTATTTAGTTGAGGCGGTTGCAGGTCCCGGCCCTATGCCACGAAACTGATTTTTTGCTAGTCCCCACACCTTTGTCTGCAAGCATGTGCTCAAAATCATTCATTCGTTCTATAGCAGAAAGAGAACCCCATGTTTGCACTGAGACCTGGCAATCCAACGCCTGCCAACCTCACATGCTGAGGCGTATCTCGTATTGAAGGTGAGCAGGAAGACTCCAGGCAGCATATCCCAGAGAATCCCATTTCAATCCTTCCCTGCCTGCCTGAATTATCTGCCAGCTCCATTCTTCGCAAGCCCGGAGGGAGCTCGAGCAGCCCCGGAAGCGGCGGCGAGCGGCTTCTGAGGAGTAGGGCTACGAAGCTCATGCAGAAACAGTAGGTTGAAACCTGCAACATGCAGCACCTGGGTAGGGCACGGTAGTGAGTCAAGCACTCCGGGAAAGGGAAGGGGCACTTCGTTTTCTAACAAGAAGAGTGTTCTCCACGGGTGGTCACGTGGAAGCCCCCGTGTTTCCGAAGCCATCTTAGGGCCTTCCTAGAAAGCCATGAGCAGTCATGAGCCATGTGTTCTTACAATGTAGATGTGACATGGTTGCGTTTGCTTTGCTGATTTTCGGCAGCTGCAGCTCCGTTAGGAACTCCCAGAGAGCACGAGTATCTACCTGACATCTGATTGTGCCTTCGAAGGGCTTACTTCTGTAAATTTAGGTTCTTTGCTTAGGCTTAGGCCCTGCTAACTCATTCAAGGATCTCACATTAGGTGCGCGTTTTTCATGAGCGGCCGTGAAGCACTTTGTGGGAACTGATTACGCCAAAGCATGCAGCTATAGGACCAAGGCATACCAAGGCCGAACAGATGTCAATTGGTATGCAGCTCCTTTGGGAAGAGTGGTGCCCCAGAACGTTGCCCTGCGGAAAGATGCGAACTCTGAAAGTTTTTCTGTCCGCTACGAGATGGTTCTGGCCTTGCCGGCGTACATTTGAATAAGAGATCTGAATGCAAAGCAGGATTTCTGATCAAGGCCATCGATTTAGGTTGCAGCTCTTTTTTTTTTGGGGGGGGGAGGGGGGCGGGGTGGCAATGCTTACGCTCCTGGGCGGCTACTACTGGTAGCTCCTTGGAGTCAAGCTATTTTATAGAATCGTGCTGCAAGCAACACTACCAAGGATATTTTGAGACGGTGGGTGCGTTCAAAAAACCTATCTAAAAAGTTTTGAGCACGACATTCTAAAAGAGGTGTGTGTGTGTGTGTGTGTTTGCGCGTGACTGGAGCGCGAAAGGTGCGCGAAAGAATTAGCTGCGGTCCAAGATATATCCCTCGGAAGGCAGGCCGCAAAGCCAGCTATGTGTAATGCTTACACGGACATTCCTGTTGGTTGATGGAATATGGTCAACTAGCAGAAGGACGCAAAAGGCCCGCGAAATGATACCCGAAAGATCCTTTGCCAGGAAAGGAACAGGGAGCAACCCCCATGTAGCCATACTCCTCCTGATGTGGAAAGTGTGTGGAAAGTCACCGCTGAATGGTTTCATGTGGCTTGGCTTGGCTCGAGTCTGGCATCGTCCCAGCTGTGATTCACGTGATCGCGCCGCTGAGCTCTGACTTAGAGGGCAAAGTGGGTACAACACCCGAGTAATCCAGATAACTTCCTCCTCTTCCTCGTACGCCTCCATCTATCAACTATTAGAACTATTGGTATTGTGGCTACTAATGCTGCTACTCCTGGGCTGAGAGGCGCTGATAGAAGAGCAGCTTTGTGGTGTCGTCGTGTTGAAAGGCAACTGGTTTCGGCTTCATGTGCAAAACACTTGACTTTCAGTCGACTATGTTCAACAACTTGAGTTAATGGTTGAAAACTGTATGAAGTTATGAACCTCCGAATCTGACCTCTGAGCAGGCAAGGCAGAAACCGAGAAACCTTTCGGGTTGCACCCAATGCTGAAAGCGCATCGCAGACCATTCAGCATGAATCCACCCTTAAACCCTGCAGCCCTTTGATCCTAAGAAACCCAAACCCACGTTTAACAAGCTCAGATTTGGACCGTGAATTCCGTCACCATGGCTGTGCCCGCGGTGCCTTGGCACGCTGAATGCAGGGACTTCCCATGACGTGATGTGATACTTGTACCTTTCTCAGGGGCGTTATGCGGGCCATTTTTTTCTGTGCGTGCTACGGGATTACAATTTCGAGAATTACCTCTTCAGGGATTGCAGGGATGTCAGTTACATTTATGCGAGCATTTGCGATGCAGGGCTTGCACGACATGATCTCGCTAGAGGAGCTAGTTTAGCTGATGCAGATTTACAGTCCAGGAGTTCTGTGCCTCATGGACTGATTGAAGCTTTTATTCCTGGTTACGCAGGAAATGTTGACTGATCAAGGGCGTAGAAGTGCTAAAGCTCGGGATATGCGTGCACATGGTTCTAAACAGTTCCAGGTCCTGTGCATCCCCGCCAACAGTCCGCCTTTATTGCAGACACGAACGCCTCAGAATGCCCACGTTCAGAAAAATCCCCATCTAGATGTCCGGAGTGTTTAAGTAAGTCTCCTCCATTGCCAAGGAGATTTTCTACCATGTTTTATGCCCGCAGTTTGCTGGCAAGCTGTGGGTTTCCCTAAAGTTTCTGAAGCGGATTGCTTAGAAGGAATTGCAGACCGTGCTTCCTTTAGCTTTGGGGTTGCTGTTCTAAAGCTCAGGCTTTCCAAGGTCCAGGTTGCAAGGATGCCTTTGAGAGCGACTCTCTCTCGGGCATGTGTTGAAGAGGGTCCTGGCTCCAAACATACTTCGTGTTGATGGAATACCTCTAGATGTTTTTTTGGCTAGTGAGTAGTGTGAACTTCTGGTGTTTGTCGAATTTTGTAGGATTTTACTCAGATTCCAATTGCACCCCTAATGTTCGGGTCGTATGATAAATACCCACACTGCCGCACCAGCAACTTATAAGCGCCGTTCTAACGTTGTCGTCCATCATGTTTTTTGCTGCTCCTCATGCATAAGGCGAAGGCCTCGGCACCCTCGTTTTGGGATCGCTTCAGCTGCTGTGTGACCAAGCAGGGCGCTCAGTCATGGTGAGGGGTAGAAGAGCAGAACACCCCCGTCTCTATCTCTTTAATCAATGTGTTGGAGCTCCTTCGGTGTGCGTCTGAGTGCGCATCTCTGACGGCAGGCAAGATGAGATGGATGCCGGGAAGCCAAGCAAGCAGTGCTGGAGTTGCACGGCAGTAATGCAAAGTGGGTTTATCGAAATCGTTGATCTCGGCTGTCGAGCGATGGGCAAAGGGCATCGTGTAGGGACGAACTCGGGCAATGTTCATTTCCTTCGACTATATTACTTGTGATCAAGCTCTTAAAGAGATCTACCGCGATAGAGATCGTCCATGTCCATCTCCTGAGGACCCTAGTTGAGTTGGGCATTTTCCCTGCTCAATGAGTGCGGTTGCACTCAGGGATTAATGCACGGGCCAATCGAAGCACTACGCTTGTGGTCAGATCGTTCCAGATCTCAAGCTACGCTTTTGGCCGCTCACCCGACTAGCCTTGTTTGGGGCTCCGACGGGCCGTAAACGCGCAAAAAATGCGTTCTCGCCCAAGCCCTTCGGGCCTGGCCTGCGTGGCACGAACAGCACTTTGGGACCTGTCGAGGGCTCAAAAATGCTGCTGCCACCACGCATGGCGTGAATCCCTCTGCACGCATGGCAGACGCC
>CAJNIZ010002946.1:0-24794 GCA_905231905.1 Symbiodinium pilosum | reverse complement strand
TTTATAGAGGAGAACAGAAAACACGCTAGACAAAAAAACAGAAAAAACACGCAGAAAAAAAACACGCGGAGCAAAAAAAAACACTCGTTCCCTACATCCAGGTAACGAGACGCATGCCGAAACAATGGGCGGCACAGTCGGCACTACCCAGTAGGCCTCAAAGCACAGTAATCCAAGAGAAACTGTGCAAAACACGGATGGCTACCCGTGCGAGCCACATAAACCATGTGGCCTGGAAGCAAAATAATAGGGTAACAAGACATCAACAGGAGACTAAGCTGAGGGGATAAAGTATTAAAAGCGAAACTTTGCAAAAGGCATTTACAAAAATCCAAGAGCCAAAAAATGCGGCGCATAACACGAACGGCTGCCAGTGCCGGCCACGAGTTCCACATCAGCTAAAATTATAACGACGCGACAGGAAACGAGAACTACGGGTACAAAGTACTGAAAACGAGACTTCGCGAACGAAGTTCCCAAAGCCGAAAGATATTGCGCATCATGCGAACGCTGCCAGCACCGGCCGCGAGTTCCACATCAGCTAAAAATGGAGACGCCGCAGAAAACGAAAACTACGGGAAAAAGTATTGAAAACGAGACTTTGCGAAAAGACCTGTCGAGAAGCCTAAACCTCACGAAGCAGCGAAACGAAGAGAACAAGCAGTAGACCAACAAAGCAGCCAACACCCGCGGGACGGCACCCACTGCGGGAAGCGTCGGACGGCGTCGCCCGCTTACAATGTCAAGCGGGCAGCACCGCTGACAACGTCAACAAAACATCGTGATGCAAAATGGTGATAGTACTACTATCCCCTTCCCCTACCACGACTACCCTTAGTAGACGAGAGACCCATTCCCCTACCTAACTCTTGGGGGTTCACGCCAAGCCGGGCCAAGCCTCCGCTGCTTTCGCTCCATCTCCTCAGGTATTTTGTCCAGGTAGGCCGACCCACCTTGCTCCCTAACCCTCTTGACCGCCTTGTAGGTTTATGCCCCCAACGTTCCCTGGAGACATTTCTGGACACAAAGCGACCCTTCCCCAAACTCAAAACGGACCAGGCAGTGCCCCTTACTACGATTCCATTCCTGGGTGACCGGGTCACGTGTCTTCCTTGCCCTGTCGGGAGTACGAAACGCACACAATTAAGCAGGGCCGGCCCGAACTCATACCACGAGATGAGTGCTTCTAAATCGATCCTGGAGTTCTCATCAGATTGGGCATGGAAGGTCTCAGGCTGGATTTGGGGATCGGTGTGGGAAGACCTGTAAGCAAGTTTAATTCCCGAAGGATCGCAACTGCCGTATCTTGGGACAGCTTCCTAAATTATCCTAAACTCTCTGCTCGCTTCCGCACTCGCATAGAGCTCTTCAATCTTACTGCTGTATTCCTCCACCAGATGAGTGCTATTTTCAAGTCTATCGACTCGCCGCTTCAGGTGTCCCACTTCTCGCTCCGTGTAAGCCTTGACTTCCTTGATTTCCCCCTCCAGAGCTTCTAGTTTCTTGGTGTCATTCTTTCTCTTTCGATCCGACATTTCTATCAGACTGCTCCGTGTTTGAGCTGAAGAACTGGCGGCGACAACGAAAATCTACCAAACGTGCCCTGGCTTGAAAGTCCCTACCCGATCTCAACACGACAACGAGCGACCCTCCGCCCCCCACACCCCACAGAACAAAGAGCCCCCTGCGCCCCCCCACGCCCGCCCCCGCCCGCCCCCCCCCCCCACCCCGTGCGCACTTTAGAACCTGCAGGATCAGTACGTGACGTCGCCCGAACCGGCCGTAGGCCACGCCTCGGCGCAAGCCTCACTTGGGACGTGCCCCGTGATGGTTCGTGCACAACAACACAACAACACCAGACCAACACCTCAACTCCAACTCCCAACCCCATCAGACCCCACCCCCGCGCCCGCACACATCCCACCCTCCTCCCCGAACGTCCCCTACGATATTGCTGGCATTTCAGAAATTAGACCTGGCTTCGTGATTTTTCAAGGCCTGACCTTCCCACAACGATTGCATGTCCTATTTGCCGCTCCCGGCCCCCTGCATATGTCTTCGTGCCTCTCCAAGTTAGAAACTATCACCCGAATCCCGCATCTCCTGCAGTTGGCGACCGGATGCACTTTGGGAGGTCCTCGAATCCGCGGGTTGACCGGGCACACGTGTTCCCTACAGTGACGCTCAACCCTCCAAGTCGGTTGACAACGCTCACACGTATACATTTGAACCGTCATTTTCGCTGGGTCGGCTACTCCGTGCAAGTCCTCATAGTGTGCCTTGCAACTGTTGGACTTTGGGAAGCCCTGTTCACATCGTGGGCACTGAAACAAACCCGTTTCTTGATCCCTCTCCATAAACCTTTGTTGTTTGCGAGTGTGGCGTTCGAGCTGTCTTTCATTGATCCTCGGAGCTCCGTCCCCCAATTGCCATCGATTTGCGTACGCTGCACGCTCGCGACAATACTCCCGAGACGGGAACTCTGCGTGCACCGCGTCGCGCCATGCCTCGCGATCCTGTGCTAACCAGAACCAAAATCGAGCTGTGATGCCTGAATCTGAGCCAGCAAATATTTGAACCATTGCCCCTGTCGCTGAGTTGGATTAACCCTGTATTTTATGTCCTTCCCAAAAACCTGATGCTGCCTGCTTGGGGAGCCGCTGAACCTTCATTCGCGCCAAATGACAAAGCCTATTTTGGCTTTGACGAGCAATCGTATGTAAGAATGGTTCTCATTGCACTAATTCATTTAAGTCCCCAGGATTTAATGCGGTGAGCCCTTTTCCACCTATGACGAACATTTAGGCATCTATGAACAGCGTGGTTGATCACTTGTTGCACGCTATTCACACTCTCTCTTGTCCATGAGCGTGACCTGCCAAAACGTGTCAAGGTGGGCATTGACACGACCTTCATAATTTTTACCCGAATACTACGTGGCATTTTCCTTTGCTGGGAACGAGCGCCAAACTGCCAAGAGCTTGCCGTTTTTGCGATTTTATGGAACCCAGAAGATCGCCGTCGGCTAGTATCAGATGTCTGCCCCCCCCGTTTCCATAAGACGACCTCCTACATGCCCGACCACGGCGTCCTCTCCCTATCCGAAACATCAAACGGCGCCCGTCCCCTGGTCGATAACCGCAATCCTTCAGTCTTCCCAGGGTGAACTTTTTCCCTCCCATCCCTCATAGTGTTCCCTAACAACGGTTCCGCCCCCCTGATTTCTTCCGCTTCTCCCACCAAACATGTGTCATCCGCAAAGCCCACATCCCCCAATGTAACCGTTATCGCTTTTGCGTGTAGGTGTTCCCGGCTATGAATCCCATGGTCAATACGACCATCCGCTTTGACCACCCACTGTGTGCCCGGCTTTTGCCCCGTTTGCTGCGCTAGTTGTCGCCGCCTGATTCTGAAATCTTCGATAACTCCATGATGATACACATTAAAAAGCGGCGGGCTACTGGGGCACCCCTCTCGCAGTCCCTTATCAACCTCATACTCCGAAGACACCCCCCCATGGATCCGGACTGCGTACCTAGTAAACTCACGCAGCCCCTGACATTTTTTAACACAACCCTCCGGAGCTCCCTTAATGCTCATCAATTTCCATAACGTATCCCTGCTCACCCAGGGGTAGGCTTTTTCGATATCAAGTAACCGAATCAATATGACAGCATCATCCGGTTGACTCCTCCACGTCCATGGTTGAGGTGGCCCCTCCTTCTAATCTTCCTCTTTGGGCTTGGCTCGCCTTCCAAAGAGGTTCTCAGCTGGCTCCTTCTGCGCTGTCTGGTCAATCTTGGCATTTCGGTCCTTGAGCAGCTTCTGGAGCGTGGTGGAGCTGGCCAGACTGGAATTTCTGCCAGCCTTGCTTCCTGAGATGAAATGGATCATGGGCTGCGAAGTGGCTTTGATCTGGAGCCATGTTTTGTCCAACTTCTGGAAAATCAGCCCTTGGGCATGAGGATGGGGGGCTTCGTCTTGGTATTGCAATTCCATCCTTTGGACGAAGGACACCATGGTTGCTGTGGGCCAGAATCAACTGGGGCTGGGCATATATGCTCCTTGAAGCCATGGCCACAGCACAATGTTGTGAAACACCGAACAAAAAATGCAAGCCCACAATGGTATAGCTGAGAGGCAACGAAAGTATAAACAAAAGAATGCAAAGCATCACAATAAACATGCAGGTCACTTCCATCAACGCAATATCTGCATCACATGTTTGTAGTTACCTGCACCCTTGACGTCAAAATCTCTGCATTGATTTCAGAAAATCCCAAATTTGCTTCAAGAAAATTTAAAACTTCAGATGAACATGCTCTGCAAAACCATGCTTGCCATCATGAAGAAACGTCATAAAATGCTTCTGGGTTGATTTCCAATAATTGGTTTTCCTATATCATGAAACCGTGCAAGTAATAGCAGCTAACAAGTACAAAAGTTAGCGACAGTTACGTTAGTTACTTACTTAGAGAATAATTTTAGCAACATAAGATAACAATTGCATTAAATAGCCATTGTTATATTAGGTTACAACGATTTATGATTAGTTGTACCTTGTTAATAATCACATTATAACTAATTACATCTTAAGGTATCTATGTTAACCATTAAACAAAGGATTCCAAGTAACTTCTGGCGTCCGCGCATGCAAGGCCTCGATCCAAGTGGTTATGAGGCTAGTCAGCACTAACATGAGTCAGCACTAACATGCTGAGCGGACATCAGCCTCAGCGAGGACGATTTGCTGACATGTGCGGTAGGCCAAGACTTCGGCGGGGCGCCCCTTAGGCAACCCATACGTACTATCGCGAGACCAAAAAGGCAACCACTTAGAAGCAAGCATCCGACGCCTCACGCCGGCCCAAAGACGATAAATGGCCGAACACATAGCAAAGGGCCTGTAATCCCCAGAACCGGGGTTGGAAAGCGAAGGGTCTTTGGGTACAAACACTACCGCTCCGTCGGCCGCAGCAGAGGGCCACTGACCTACCCAAGAGCTCAGGGCACCAACACGCCAAGATCTTAATCTCACCAAGCAAAAACCCGTCAAGACCAGCAGCAGAAGGCTTAGACTCTTTAGCAAAGCTGATGAGATCGACAGCCTGAAGCTTGGGGAGATCAATGACCTGGCGCTTGCGATGCTGCCCATACTCACGCATGAAGGCAGCAAAGGACGGCTCACCACGCTGACGCTGAGAATAAATGCCTTTCCAAACTGTTTGGATGGCCTCCAAGCGAGCTTGCGCCTTGGCAGTGGCGCCAGCAGTGGTGGTGGTGAGTTGGATAGGCGCAGGCTTAGTTTTGTAACGCAACCAGTTGCGAGGGGCACTGGGAGCAGCACGTAGCGCGCGCGCTTCCAGCACTGAATGCGTGCGGACTTCTCCTGCACCTGGACGCGCCCTAGCGCCATCTCCAAACTCTGCAAAGTGGAAGCTTGCTCATGTAACACCGGAGGGTGACGGCGCTGCTCCTGAAAAAACGGTGTGACCACGACGAGAAGATCCCTTTTCTACATGATGCCCTTGGCGCTCAGCCAATTGGACTAACAGTCTCTCGGCTTCGCGGCTCCACAAGTCATAAGCATTGTGAACGTCACTTGCCTGCAACGCTGCCTGGAAGGCAGAGCCAAGACGTGAACTAAGGGAAGCCTGGTGAGGTTGCAGGGGGGGCAAGTTGTGGAAGATACGAAGCCCTACGCAGTGTGCGCCTCATTTGCTCAGCTTTGGGGGGCTGGAGCTGAACGCTGACCACTGAGTGGGACTTGAACTCCTGATGCCGGGCAACCTTGAAGTAGAAAGCCTGGTCAAAAGCATTACGGTTCGCAAATATATGGTTGATTTGCGAGCCCCCTTGAACATGACATGTCAATGCCACGCGCATCTCGGGAGTGCCTAAGGTACGGCAATCAAACCATCCCCCTTTGCTAAGGAAACGCTGAAGCTGCGGACTTTCCGAAATGCAATGCTTATAATCGCGAGAAGGAGACATGGGACCTCACCTCTTGAGGCGACGTCCTGAGTCACTGCGTCCAAAAGTGAGTTCAGGTATCTATTCTTGGAGGCATCCCACCGGGCACCTGAGGGACCATAAATCACATAGGCAAGGATGGACGTATCGCCATCTGCGTGCCAAAGCTGCGCGGCGAAAAGGCGACTTTCAAGCCAAAAGGGATGGCACGGATGAGAGGCAGGCCAACTACTAACCTGTTTTGCAACCCAACAAGCGTCCTTGCGAGCGAGGATGCCTACCCCGCTGTAGTGACGACTACTGGCTCCGGGTGACCAAAAACAGTGGAAGTTGGAAAACGACTGCGAGTAAGTATTTGACATGTGGGCTTCAAGATGTGTTTCGGTGATACACAAAACATGGCAATCCAAATCATGGAGAGCCTCACGCTTGGTGGCTTCAGCCAAACCACCAACATTTACGCAGCCGAACTTAAGGGAATGCTTACCGGAGTCAATGGCTTTGTTTTCGCGTTTGCGATGGCCGCCCGGTTTTGCAGCGTTGCCGTGGATGCTACGCATACGGCGATTGCGCACGAGACGCGAACTATGCCATGTGAAACTAACGAACACGGTGAAACGACGAGCGAAGTGCTCACTCAGCACGCGAGCGCTGCAGATCCGGCGAGTTGCCGGTGGGTCCGTCTGGAGCGCGCCTTTTCTCAGGGGTACCTGGCCTAATCGTAGAAAGGCATTTGGGGCATCTGCTGGCGGAGCCATGCTTAGCGCTCAACTGCTTGGGGGGCCTGCTGGACAACAATTTCTCGCCAGATGCCCGAGCGGATTTTGTTGCGCGCGCTTTTGCTATGCTCAGCGATCTGGGCGCGCGCGAGTGCATTGAAAGCTTTAAGCTGCAGTTGCTTGAGATGGCTGCGTGTAGTACATAGGCTCGCAGCTGCCGGGTGTGTGCGCGAGAAAAACGCAAGGCAGCTCACTGAAGTACAACACCTCATGGACCTTCCAGCCTCGGGGTTCCATCAATGCCATGGCTCCGGCAGGGCCTGCGTGCAACGGAAGCCCTGTGAGACGCCAACGGCTACTACCACTAATTAATATCGCTTGGCACATTCTTTCTGCTTTTCCTCAGCCAAGAAGCGGAGTGCGAAACGCGGAGTGCCTTGTGTGTTTTTGGCTGCTATGCCAAGCTGTCTTTCTCAGATTTGGCGAGGTTGACGGATGCTTCAAGGCTCATATCAGGGGGCAACCATAACAAGTGCAGCTCGGGCATAAAGTTTGAGGAGTCGTGGAGCTTGTAAAACACGCCGTCTTGACCTGAAGCCTTAAGCAGGGTATGCACTACAGACTCGTGCACAAGGACAGTGGCGGTGTGATCGAGGCGCACGGTGATTTCCTCAAACGCGGGCGCGGGAGTGTGCCTCTGAAGAATTTACGCTACGGTGGCGAGTTGAATGGATTCAGGCCTCCACCCAAAGACAGCGGGCAACTTGACCGTGACTTTGTGCATTGCGCTGGGGATTGTGACCTGCTCACCCTCGGCATGCATGCTGAATCAAACAGCGCTTGATGGTGATTTCCTTTTCAGCTCCATCATCTTCTTTGACCCGAACAGTGCATGTAATATTCTCAAACAAGTACCCCTTTAAGCCCAAGGCTTGCGGCGTCTGCGTGGTGAGAATGGCAACTGGAGCAACGGTGTACCCTATCGCCCTTAACACCTCGGGAACTGCGTCACGTTGCGCAACACTTACACCACCTGTGTTGTCTAAATCCACATACTGTTTGATGGGAACCGACCATTCAGCCTGTACGAGAGTCGGCAACATTCTCAAGCGGGCGGCCTCAGGGAGGGCCGCCAGTGTCTCCTCAAGTAGCTGAGCCTCCCTATCTTCAGCTGGTGTTACTGATGCATTTGCTTTGGCGCTGGCTTTGCCTTTGAAGCTACCTCTCCCGTTGCCACTCAGGGCACGCGCAAGGAAGTTTCTACAAATGTTGGAAGGTGACCATGCTTTGGCAAAGCGAGCTACGTGTTAAACACATGACCTGCGCTGTCTCAACACCTTCTCCTGGCTCACCTCCGGAATGCATGTCCCAGAAGAAGGTCTCGTTGCCGGAGATCCTGCAGGGTCCCAGAAGTAGTATGGGCTTGTGCTGCAGCGAAACCTTCCGTCTCACCACAGAGAGGGTAAAGAGATCAGCCCACACCACGGCGGGGATGGTCACGGGATCCAGATGGAAGTTCGCGTAGGATTGCAGGGTAAGCATCATCATTAACTGGCGGTCGCTCCCCTTGAGGGAGGACCTCTGCAGCAGCGGGTAGGGTTCGGGACTTATGCTTAAGGCGGCGTTTAGGCGTTTAGGGGCAGGTGAAGGCGGAATCCAAGGCGGTGCTTGAACGTTGGATGTGTTGAGGTAGCAGCTGGAATTCCTGAACACGGGCCTGTGCCTGAATTTCCAGGGCCACAAGCGCTTGCAGCGGAGGCAATAAATTTCCCCATAACTGGTGCGATAGTGTGGATCCTTACCAACCAACCTTTTCCTGGTCAGGACGTGACCTCCGTTGTTCAGAGAACCCCGAAGGTGAGAGAGCAAGTCATTGAGACGCGAGTCCCCGGACATACGTCCGTGCCACTGATCCTCTTCGAGGTCTGCGTTGCGACACGGCTTACGTAAGATTTTTAGCCTAATATGCTTAATAAATTTAGTTTGCAGGCCATTTGGCGCAATACATGCCTCCAGAAACTGTGGGGCGTAAAATGTGACCCCTTCGGGCGACCAGATGCGAGGAGGGAGCCGGCACCTCGGAAAACCTCGGCTCAGGCTGAACGATGGCAACATCGGGGCTGGAGGTCCAATCTTCAATATGAGACTGCCAAACACTGACGAGTGAGGATTGCAACTTGTGTAGCTGATCTGTGTCGATGGAAAAACCAACTGGCACCATCGTGCAATGGCTAAAACAGGCTGGCAAGACATGCAAAGGCGCGGGCAAGGCGCTAAGCGCGGGAAGTCCTTGGGCTTGATACAAGGGGCATTCCCACGAGATTTGATAAAAGGCGGGCGCGGCACCGCATTTGCACAGTACTTGTCCTGATCTGCGTCTATGTCTGTGATCAGATTCAGGTGACATAAGACCTCCAACTAAGAGAAGCCTAAGAACCTTGAGACGCGCCCTGGGGTCTAGAGCCGGTAACGGCAAATCGGAATAACCTGCGCCAATTAATGCCTGGAGTTCGTCTGCTTTGTGGGTCCAAACGGAAATAAGTGAAATGGTGAGTTTTCGTTGAATGCCGTTACGGCAACCAGCAAAATGTTGGGGCCGGTCTTGTGACAGAACTTCCCACACTTTGCTTCTGAAGCGCTCACGAAGATCATGGCGCCAGGACGGTGGGAACTGGCGCTGCTGCAAAATGTCACTGACAACAGGACCATAAATATTACTGGCCTTTAACTGCGCCGCTCTAGCATAAGGTCCATCACATGCGTCGCTGAAAGTTTCCAACCTTTCCCTAAAGGCTTGAGCTTTGCAATGTGGAGACAAGGCCCTCTTAAGCAATGACAGCGCAGCAGTCTGCAGTGCAAATTCCGGCGCTAGACTGGGGGGGCAATGAGGACAAAAATTGCCCGAGGTGACGCTGTCAAGTAGGCATCTGACAACATCGGCACGCAAATGTCTAACTTGATCACGTCCTACATGTAATTGATGGCTACCCTGAGCAAAAGTAAGCTGGGGCATAGCCCTCTGCACGCAGGTCACCTTGGTAAACCAACCTACAGGAAGGTGGCGAATCGTGTTGACTGTGCGGTTCCACTTGGTGGCTCTGGACTGCTCAAGCTGAGACCAGCAGGCCTTTTGCGGGTTCCTCCCGTTAATCTAAAGTGCTGCTCATGGTTGGGTAGGGAAGGGATATTACCTTTAAGGGACTCATGTCCAAAACTAAAAGACTTGTCGCAACTTATTTGTCCCCCTGTGAGATCCGCAAAGCGACGTGTGTGCTGGTGGGCTTGAATGACATCCTCGCGCATTTGACAGGGCTCATGATGAGAAGTCGTTATAGACAAGTCATCTGCATAACTGCGAGGGATAACTTGAGGAAGTTGCTGGCAAAGAAACTCTTGCCACGCCCCTACTAAAAGAAGCGAGGATAAGGTTGGAAAGGCAACAGCCCTGAATGAGGCCGTTGGGAGCATGAAAGGGCTTACTGTAGTGTCCCTCAAGTTGAAAACGCCGAAAATGTTGCGCATAAAAACCGTCGAGTGCTCGGCACACGGAGGAGTCAGCTCCTCGATGCCTCATCATGGAAACTGCCACTCGATAGGGGATGTGAGCATAACACTTGGCGAAATCGTAAGAAACGCCTCCAAAAGTGCGATTGTCGAGAATGGCCTTGGCGATCTCTTGACACGTTTGAAAGACCGTGACCCTTCAGACCAGAAACCTGCCCAGACACCCATTTAGGCAGCCATGAAGTGCTTAGGGCGTCGTGTCTGACACCAGACCACCGACGATAAATGCAAGATAGAATTGTTATAGGTCTGTGCTTGAGGGCGTCGGCGAAACCGCTATCAACTCTTTTGGTATAAAAACTACACGACCCTGCAGGCATGGCGACGGCCAGCGACCGGTACGCTCGATTCGGTTTAATTATTGAGCTAAAGGAGCGGCGGCTCCAGGGGCCCAAAGGAAAAGAGAGCGCAACTCCGTGGAGTTCCAGTGGTCCATGCCGGAAGCGGAGGGCTTAGTGCGTGAAACCTTAGCTAGCAATTGCTCAGCGGTGATACTAGGCAGATCTACAGCTGTTCTGCGCATAACAGGGCCATACTGCTCCATGAATTGACGGAGGGAAGGCTCGCCGTCTTTGCGCGCGTGGTAAATCTTTTTCCCAGGCCTGGCGGGTTATGGCCATACGCCTCTGCATGCAGGCCGACGGACCTGCAGGAGTGTTCGTAACCTTGACAATCTGTTGCTTATATGCTTGCTGCGCAGCCAGGCTGAACGACTAGAGTCCTGGGCGCGCATGCGACGTTTCCAACAGGCAATGCGCTGAAACTCATTCTTCTGAGCCTGATGATTTCTGGCGCTCTGCAAAATTTCTACCACTTGATTGGCAACCTGAGTGCTGGCAGGGGCATCTAAAAGGGGCTTATAAGGGTATTAGAAAAATGAAGTGGAACCGTGTGGCAAAATCTCAGCAATAGCTTGCCAAGTACGGTCACGTCTGTAACCTTGAGCTGCTACAGCAACTTCTTTGGCTCGGTTTAAGGCTTTGAAAAGGCGTCTGCCTTGCAAGGTGCTAGCCTGATCGGCAACAATCGCGGGTAGGACCCTGCTGTCTGAAAACTTGACGGCGCCTCTTTTTGCTCGACCAGGGCTAAGAACATGTCCTTGGGCTTTGGCAATCCTGAAAAGTAGGTTTTCACTGCGGTTTGTGACCAAAGCTGATACGCATCGTCAACCTGATCGCGGGAGATTGCATAATGAAACTCAGACGGCAAATCAAAAGCAAGAAGCCTATTAACCTCCGAGGGCGGAGCGAGGGAAGGCAAGGAACAAGCAGTTCGCTGCGTGCGACGGGTTTGCGACACGAGAGTGTGTAGGGAAACAGCCAAGCTTGTGAAGTTGATACGTCACCGAGGCATCGTACATGGCGGCAGAGGAGAGTACAAAGTCAATGCGAGAACCTTTGGCTTGATGGCAGGTCGAAGCAACAGCGCTGGAGGGGTTAGCAATGGAAGCCGAATCAAAGAAAGGGCCATGCTGCTGCCAGCGTTGTAACACCGCACTGTCCTGCACCTGCAGGTTGAGATCTCCAACGAGAAAAGCGGCGACGTCGCCTCTTTCAGCGATGTCGTGCTCAATAGCGCGCAACATCCTATGCGCACACGCACGCTTGTCAGCGTCCCACCTGGCACCCGAAGGTGCGTAGGCAGTGTAGAAGAAAATAGGCAAGTCTCCTTTGCCTGCCCAAACCTGAACACAGATGAGACGATTATCTATATAGGCAAAATGGCAGGGATGAAAGGATTCCCATGTAATGAGCTTGGACGCCCAAGCGGCAGACTTCCTAATAAGAAAAGCAACCCCGGTGTAGTGCTTGGCGGCGAAGCCCGGGCTAAGAAAAACCATGTGGTCTTGGAACCGGTGTCGAATGGTAACGTGGAGGTGGGATTGAAGTTAATTGAGTTTCAGTGAGAGCGATAAACTGCTGCGAAAGCTGCTGAATCGCAAGCCACTTGGTGGCATTGTGGAAACCGCCCACGTTGAGGGTGGCCAACAAATTAATGGAGACCTTTGCATCATTAGCGCGGCTCGTGGTGCCATTACCGTTGGGGACATGCGTGTGTTTGTTGGCCTGACGCCTAGAGCGATATAAAGAGGCGAAAAAAAGCGGGCAAAAGAGTGCATGATGACGCTCATGTCGACCTTGCACGCGAAAAACCTTAACAGAATGAGGACACACGCTGCTCTCATGGCAAAATGTGTCCGTGCAAAACCTTGCTGTGACAGGATCACCCGCGCGCTGCCTGGACTTGTCGGGCAACAAGCCTGTAGGGCCTTTGGTTGCGTGCTTGGTGGGCGCACTTTTCTGCAAGGCTTTGGCTGCCTTAAGCTGCCAGTTTGCGATCTGCTCGCGTCTGGCCTGCACTTTTGGGGCTGCTCTTGAGGCTTGAGCTTCAGAACTGCTGCTTTTTGGCCACGGCGTTGAGGGCAGTAAACAACAACTGCTGCTTGTGCTTGCCTTGAGCAACGTGGATCGGGCCACCATCTCCTTGCTTAGTAAGGCTTAGTAGCCGCAAAAACACACGCCTTGGGGGCGCAGTAAAGGACCTCTTGTACTTCCCATCCTTTGGACAGGAGCACCGCCAACGCACCAACTGGGCCTTCAGACTCCGGAACACCGACCAGCTTCCAACGACCCAGATTGGACAGATCAGGAACCCCCAGCTTACCGGCTGCGGCTTGGAGCTTATCCGAAGCTTGAAAGCGTACGGCAAAGCATGGTGCCCCTTGAAAAGTCTTAACTGCCAGACCGAAGGCACCGTCAACTGTGGCTGCTTGCAAAGCTTCCGTGCGCGACGTGTCTTCAGCCAACCAAAGGAAGTCCAGCTCTTGAAAAAACTCCGACTTGTGAATTTTGATGAAAACCCCTTGTTGGCCACTGTGGCGCAGCAGAGAGTCAACATGGTCAGACTGCACCCGACGCGTGGCTGAGGTGTCAGTGCGAGACAAAATGTCGGCATAAGCTCCTGGAGGCACAATTTTGTCAAGGAATTTGGCCACCATGTTAGCTGACACCATCTCTGGCAACCATCCCAAATGGGGAGATGCTTTGACAACTAAGTGAATCACGCAGGTAGGAAACTAAACCACATCGCCGCTGGCCACTTGTAACACGGGATCCCCAAAAGCTAGTTGGACTAGACGCCGGTCTACTAACGTGATCTTCTGATTGTTGTCAGCGTCGCGAGTCTGCATTTGGCAGGTGATTGTGTCAAACGGGTATCCGCGTAGTCCCACTTCATTGGGAGGGGTATACCCAACGTTCCGTAAGACTTCCGGGATAAAATCTCGCTAGCAAAAGGCGACGCCGCCAGTACTGGTGAGTTGAGTGGCAAGCTTGACTGAAACATTCCATTCCTCCTGAATGGGAGATGGAAGTAAACGCTGTTGAGCGGCGTGTGGCATGGCTTCCCACACACGCGATGGCAACAAATCTGGCTGTGAAACAGGATCCGACCCCTTACTCTTACCCTTGGCTTTGCCATATCCCTTTGCAGTTGGAGCTCCATTACCCAAAAGGATGTGCTGGAGCTTGTTGCAGGCATGTTGGCTCAAACTCCAATGGTTATGGAATGCGCGTGAAAACACGAGGCAAAGAATGCATACAGCAAAACACGGGATGCTATTGAAGCGTCGCGTGCATCGTCTCACCCCCTTCTCCATCATCACCCTCGGCATGCGCGCTGATGAAGAAGGCAATGGCGCCGAGGATCCTGCAGGATCCCAGAAATAGTGTGGGCTTGTGCTGCAGCGAAACCTTCCGTCTCGCCACAGAGAGGGTAAAGAGATCAGCCCGCACCACGGCGGGGATGGTCACGGGATCCAGATGGAAGTTCGCGTAGGATTGCAGGGTAAGCATCATCATTAACTGGCGGTCGCTCCCCTTGAGGGAGGACCTCTGCAGCAGCGGGTAGGGTTCGGGACTTATGCTTAAGGCGGCGTTCAGGGGCAGGTGAAGGTGGAATCCAAGGTGGCGCTTGAACGTTGGACGTGTTGAGGTAGCAGGTGGAATTCCTGAACACGGGCCCGCAAGGCTGGAACTGGACCATCGCAGGCCATGTGGCCTTTGGTCCCAGCCAAAACTGTCAGCAAAAAGAGGAGATCAAATTTAGCTCGCGACACTCCGAAGTAAATTAAAGCAGCCCTGCAGAAAATCGAAACCCAAAAGAAACCACAACCAAAAAGAAACGCCCTACAAAACCAAACATCCAAACAAGGAGAAAAGAACACACACCCTACTCCGAAACCCAACATAGAACCAAGGAACACATCCACATATCCACATCAGTCACTGCACAAAACTCAACAATGCCCCGACAGTACGGGGCTTGCCGGACGGTACCGGCGTAACACTCTGGATGCGGACGGTACCGCAATCCAACCAACTTAACTTGGAACAGTACTAATTCGGACCAGATACTCATTTCTTGGCAGCTCGAGATTCAGCCACAGACAAACGATGACTCCGCCCCTCCCGACCTTGCCGCCGCCGCCCCTGCTTTCCAGCTCTCCCAAAGCGCAGCCAACTTTATACGAAACACACCACCAGCGTACACAACAACTTTAACTTGACGAGTGGCTTTATCCTTACCCCAGCCCTTGGCTGTTGCGGCCGACAGCTTCGCGACACCCGACAGACGGCCCTTCAACTCGGAGACCCCCTGGGGCAGGTTACGGCCCGCCATCGGTCAAAACGAACACTTGAGATTAAAGGCTGCGATAGGAACGTTCAACGCAGATGGAATTTAGCTAGGTGGTATTTAAAATGATGCACACTTCAAAAGTAGTGACATGTTTAGAAGTGGGCCCGCAAGGCTGGTAAAGGACATATTCGGCAGCTGGACGCCGCCATTGTCCCGGGAAGATGCAATCGTAGATGTTCCAGCCCTATAGACATCCACTTTGAGGCCCCCCAAGCCCTCATTGTGCTAGTCAGGGGCAATACAAGCTACGACTCAAAATTGTATCAGCTCACAAAGCGTGCCCATTAAACCCGACCCGTAAGAATTTAGGGGGAAAGGAAACAACCCAAAGATAAGCCAATGGAAGAAACCAAAAAAGGAAGTGCAAACGTAGAAGAAGCCCTAAGCGGAGACCAAAACACAACCCAGAACAAAACCCAAGAAACACAAACAAAAAGGAAACAGGAAAAACCGAAACAACCCACAAGCAGAAGGACACCCAAATGAGACCACCCTCAACCCGCAACAGCAACAACCCCGACACCCACAAACCAAAAAGCGAAATTTTCCGAGTCGGACGGCACCGACTTATATTCCATCAGTCGGGCGGTACCGACTGTGACCCAAAACGCGAGGCGGTACCGACTTTTAATCGCTCAACACTCAAGAAGGACCAGGTGAACTGGAAAAAACAACTCACACTGAAACCTGCCAAAGTACGGTTCAGGTAGCTGCTCGCTTAGTGTCACGCGACGCGGTAACCGACAACCGTTGGCTCGCCCCCCTTTTCGTAGGTGCAGTTTCCACTCCAGCACCCTTCCCTCTTCCCTTCCCTTTACCTTTAAAGAAATCGCTAATTTCGTCTTGGGAATGACCCAACCCCTGAAGAACCTCGCTGTGAAGTTGCCCAGGCCTGAATCTCCCCGCTTTGATACCAAGTTCAGGCCACGTACCATTGCGCTTAGCAATAGCATTACAAACAGAGGCCGAATCCAAGGCCGCCCTGGCAGCAAGGCCTTCCAAGTTCGGTTTAAACAACATCGTAAAAATGAACGGTAAGTCACTTGGTTCAGAAGGGATACGGTACTGCACGGCTTCAACTGCAGAAATAGGGGTGCTGAGCAAAGTAGTTTCAACTGGGTCGACCACACCCTGCACCACCAGTTGAGCAACCATGGCTCCCCACAGTTGAAACTTGAGAGGGGGGGGCGATCCACTGCAACCTCCATCCTTGCGGAGCCAGAACCCGCTTCTCCTCCAGCCGTAGCTCCAGCCCCAGCTCCTCCGCCCTCACCCACTGCTGCTTGTCTAGCTGCTGCGGCCCTGACATCCCAGTTGCGCAGCAACTCCAGAACCCGCTCCTTGAAAGGGCCGGCACAGAAAGCCAAAACCAAACGCCCAGCCCTTTCCTTACCTTGCCCTTCTGCAGACATGGCCGCCAACTGAGCAACCCCATGGAGCTGCTTCTCAACTCTCGTGAGTCGCGTTGGGAGGTCAGCCATTGCTGTGTCATAGGCATGACAGCCTAACAAACGCTCGAACCTAAACTCGCCGGGACAACATCAGTAAACATGATCCTTAAGGACATGAAGCTTGAAATGGTGTACGGATTTATAACAAAGGCTGTTCACACCATTTTCCTCACAAATAGGGCAACGCATCGGAAAATTGTCCTGTGTAAACTTATGTTCTGCCGCAATATGTAGCCTCACACATGGTTTGCCTCCCCAAACGCCCTTACAAAACGGACATGTATAGGAGTTGCTCCCATCACCATGATCAAAATTTTTGTGTCTTGTTAGCCACATTTCGCGCTCAAAACTTCTGGGGGCAGAGGTCACAGTGAAAACCAGCAGAACGAAACGTCCCCTCCTTATGCGATAGCAGGTTGTCTTGCGACAGCCCTCCTCTCGTTGTATACCTTTGCCCGCAACCCGGAAAATCGCAAACATATTCACCCTGCCCAACCCGCAGTTTTTTCCTCCAGTACTTGGTTTGGACGCGTAGCATGGGGTTATTTGCTAGCTCATCCTCAACGGGAACCTTGACCAAATACCAAGCAGGTGCCTTGCTTTTTCTCGAAATACGTCTAGGCGTAAGCCCCGTGTGTACATGTGTGTCGGCACATTCCTGTTCAAAAGTTATGACCAGGCACGCAGAAAACAGCACAAGCCGAAACAACCCCAGATCAGCGTCCGTTTCAAGCCTACCTTCCCACTCCTCGATAATAACTGTTGAGCGCAATTCTTCGAAAGACGTAAAAGTGTCGGACTCCGTACGCGCTTTGACCTGATCAACGAGTTTATAGCTATTAGCAATTCCCGTCCTCCCTCCTGTTCCTCCATCTGCAGAAACGTCGATGACGGAACAAACCGCGTGATATACTCCTGTTTTGCCTGCTCCCATCTTTTCTGCACACTAACCCTGACCTTGCCAGCAACCCGAAGACGTCGCGGCTCCGCCTCCCTGTCAGGCGGGTCTGCATTAGGATCAATGGCCTTAGGAGCATACCAATACGCAAAGCCACGCGTTTTTTCTCGCCACGTTTGGTTTCCTTCCTGTGTGTTACAGCGCTGTAGCCAACCCTGCTTATCCACATCAATATGTGCTAGGTCCTTAACAAACTCTTCCCTCAGACGCTTTCCAGCCTGATGGCCCGGAAGACGAAAGCCCGTATCTGCAGGGAGAGACGCGAACAGCACTTGTTTTGGAAGCCTCGAGTCAGGAATGCGGCCAATGTGTCCCAGCCATCTAAGACGGCGTTGTCTGACCAGCTGCAAGACCGAGGGGGCCCCCAACCAAGCCCGCAGATCCGCATTCGATAAGGTGTGCTCTCTTTGGTCTCTAAGCCCAAACTGCGCAATTCTACGTAGCCAAATATGGTATGCTCGCTCCAGTGCTTTACGCGCTGTAAAGGTTGGCGTCCACAGTTCAGCCCCAAACAGTAACACTGAGAGAACGCATGCCCTATAGACTTGTATTTTCGTGGATATTGAAATCTGGCGTAGTCTCCACACAGATGTGTTCAGATCCCAAAATGCTTTACGTGCCTTGTTGAGCCTATCAAGAATTGCCTTCTCCCCGTTTCCCTGTTTAGTTGCGATAACTCCCGAATATTCAAAGTCCGCACAAAACTCTATGGAATCAGAGCCATCAAAATCTTCTACTGCAATAGGTTCATGATCACCGGGTTCCGTAGTAAGGGCCTTCGTCTTCTCAACCGATAAATTAACTCCCCAAGCCTGTAAGTGTGTCTGAAATCTGCGCGCGGTGCCCATAAGTTGCATAAGCGAGGCTGTTACGAGTGCTGCATCATCTGCATACGTGAGGTCTTCAATTTGTAAGGGATGCCAGGACGAGTATTTATCGAATTCCTCTCTGTGATGTAGAACTCCATCTGTTCGAGATTGCCAGGTCGCTCCGCCTCCTGACTTTTCTTGCCAAGTCTCAAATATAGCTGCTAAAAAGATATTAAAGAGCAACGGAGCCAGCCAACATCCTTGCCCCAATCCCGTGCCCAGCTCGAACGAAGCAGATAACCGGCCTTCCACACTGACCTGGGTACATTTTCCAGAGTAATAATCTTTGACCAGTTTCACAATTTTTTCAGGGACACCCTTTTTTTGCAAAACTTCCCGCAGCCCCGACCGAGATACCGAATCGTACGCCTTAACCAAATCAACAAAGAGTACGTAGAAAGGGTGATGACGGTACGCCGCAAGTTCCATGCAGATTTGAAAGCAAGACACAGAGTCAATCACTGCACGTCCCGCCCGGAAACCACATTGTGATTCAGGTAGCGAGCCGACGTCCTCTGCATATTTGTACAGCCTGGCGTTTAGTATTCTAGCATACAGCTTCCCCGGCATAGATGCTAGCAGAATTCCCCGCCAATTCTTACATGCCGTTTTATCACCTTTCTTGGGCAGAGGTATAAGGCACGACGCCCTCCACTCTTTTGGCAATGTTTCGTGACCCTCCCATATGCGGCAAAAACATTCATGTAGAACGCGAACATTAACACAATCCAGGTGCATTAGTAATTCAGCCTCTATACCATCCGGCCCCGACGCCTTGCCCTTTTTAAGCCTTTTTATTGCTGCAATGGTTTCATGCATCCGTGGCACATCCCCTAGGCTGGCCATGGGAACTTTGCACGAAACCCCTGCTAATTCCTGTGTTGTGACGTGAGCCGGCACGTTAAGAAGTTCCTGAAAGTACTCCTGCCATCTGTTAACCCTTTCCGTTTTAGTCAATAGCAAGTTACCATCCTTATCTTTAAGCTTGCCAGCCGGCTTGCCATTGGACGCGAATACTCTTCGGAGTTCTCGGTACGCTGCAAATTGATAGTTGTGATCTTTGCAATCCACAGGTTCCTGAATAGCCCGAGCCTTCTGACACCACCAACCGTTTATCAGTTTCTTGACTTCTCGTTTACAAACTTTGCAAGCCTCCTTATAAGCCTCAGATTTGTGGCCCAACCGGGAACTGGCCGCAGCCTCTATTTTGCGTTGACTAAGTTCGAGCAGTTTGCCCTGATTGACTCGTTTCCATTCTGGCATGCTAGCATTGGGCACAGAACACCCAGTAAGGAGTGCGCTACTCTTCGAATACCTCTACCAAACAACTCATATCCATCATCAAACAACCCGTCCGCTAGGAGTTCGTGCAACTTGCTGTTCAAAAGATTACTTTTGTCTTGATCCGCAAGCAACTGAACATTCAGTCTACTAGTTCTTACGTCCCCTGCCCCCGTAGTCCCGTTGCCAAAACGTCTACCCAAAGAAGATTTGCGTGGCACCGACAGACACAATTTGACGCATCGATGATCTGTACGGTGAATATATCCAATCATGACCTTAACATCGCTGATTACCCCCAATGTGCGCCTTCTACATAGAATATGATCTATTTGAAAGTACTTCCGCGAAGATGGGTGGTACCATGTACCGTAAGCCTCATGTTGAAAGCACGTACTTGCTGTGATTGGCGAGTCGCGAGGTCTATTGGAGCAAAAATCCAGAAGTCGTACGCCATTTTCATTGAGCTCCGGGAGTCCATGTCTGCCTACTGCTTCGCGAATAGTCATTTGATCAGAGTTACCCCCAGCCTCTTCCCGGACCCCGACCCTGGCATTGAAATCTCCCAGTACAATAAGCTCATCTTTAGGGTGAACCCTGTCCATCATAGCCCCAAGGTTTATATAAAACATTTCCTTCTCCTCTTCGGAACATTGAAACGTGGGAGCATAACATGAGGTGACGGAGAAAAACCTTCCCCTGATACACAGCCAAATACGTATAAGTCTGCCCGCTCCATACTCACAGAGTTCGTCCGCCTTTTTCCACGCCCTAACCATCTTCCGATTCAGCAGAAATCCAACTCCTTGGGAGGCCTTGACCGGGTTTTCCAGTCCCGAAAACAAAAACATCCATTCAGGGTCCACTTGATAAGTACCTTCCCCTTTCCACCTGTGTTCTGATATCGCACACAAACTAAGCTTCCTTTTACTCAACTCCCCGCATAAATCGTGGATTTTCAGTGGGTCAGCCTCAACAATTCCCAACTCCCCATTTTGCATTAGTTCAATTCACTTTTCAAGATTCACTTTTCAAAGTTTGCACATTCCAACATCCCCAACTAAGTTTAGCACGCTTGTCCTTGTAAGTACTCAGCTGTTCCTGCCTGTCCGCAGTCACAAGTGGGCGGTGAGTAGCTACAAGGCTGTCTCAAAAACTTGATTCCTGTGTGGTAGCAATAAATTAATAGGCTGCCAACCTAGACCCCCTGTCGGGGAGGACATCCTCCAGGTTGCCCACTGGGTGGGCCCCGTTCCTAGGGTCTGAACCCCCCCCCCGCGGCCAACGTTAGCCGTCCCAAACCAAACACAAAAAACGCACTAAAACTCAACAAAGCCTAAAGGGACGTTCACCTGGACACCACGATGAGGTGCTGGTCCGACTTTGTCCAGGGGGCCCGCAAGGCTGGAATGAGGTCGAATGCCACTATAAGGTGACTTAACCTCGTACTGTGTCCTGCACATTCTAACATGCGTCCCTGCAACACTCCGTTCCAAAGCTTGTGCAGCAAGTTGAGGAACCTTCAGACGACTATATTCCACATCAGCAACCAACAAATCAACGCATCCAACCCACAACAAATAAACCCACAACAGTCGAACATCGAGCTCACGACCAGTAGGAGCACCACCCATCACCCACCCACGTCCCGCAGCCCCAGGACGAGAGAGGGGAAAGTACTGCCCCCACCACACTCTCCAGCAAAAGATGATGAAGCTAGGAGAGGAGGGGAGATACAACGACCTCAAGAATCAAGAAGAAGGAAGGAAAGCAAAACAACCAGCCCAAAAACGGGCAGAAGCCACAAGAGGAACAAAGCAAACTCATCGCACGGAGAAACAGGAAAGGAGGAGCGACCTGGCAACCCAGATGTTGATATTCAACTCCATAAATGCTCGAAACCGGCTTTAAGCCATCGCGAAAGATACCCATAGCCGCCCTCCGGACTAACTGGGAACTGTGACCCATCCACTAGTAGGGAAACAAAAGAGGGAAATCCGGCTACACGCCACTTTGATATTCAGGTCCATAAATGCCGAACATTTGCTGCAGAAATACTGCCCAAACCACTCGCAGCCCTGAACCCGAGCCATCCGTGAGTCATAGTCATTCCCCCAATAGGGATTTGGAGACGGGAAATCTTGGAAATCGCCGCTTTTGATATTCTTGTCCATAAATGCTAGAAGTTCTCTGCAGGGACCTCCAAACAACGTTCCTAACTGATCTCCAGGGATCCGGCCCACCAACCCGACCATCACTTGTCTAACACCAACACCCAAACCAGCTTACACACACCCCAAGTCAGCAACACCAGCCCCAAAGAAACACAAACAACAGATAAAGTGGTGCAAGACAACTGCCCCACAACTCCCCTCGAACAACCGTGGGGACGGCACCCACACGGCACCAGAGATCACGGGACAGCACCCGGATCCAACCTTAGGGACGGCACCCTAGTTTACAAGAACAGAAACTGGAAACATGTGCCCTCGGTCTTTTTTGTACCGATGCAAGTTGCCAGTTTTCGAGGATCTACTTTTTTGGACTTAGCCACGCTGCCTACGGCGACGACTGTCCTGCAACGCCCCATCAGCCTCCCTTTTAGGACTGCGGCGCTGTGAAACCCTTCCCAACTGCCCCTTGCCCTCACCCTTGTTTCCGGGGTCCTCGCCTAAGTCCCGCATTACAAGCCGCGTGGCCATACCTGGAGGATAACGGCTCACCTTGAGGCCCAAATCGAACTCTTTGCCGAGCACCGTAGCGAAGCTGGGGCGAAGCCAGGGGTCTTTCACCTTTTGGGCTCCCTCTGACCCACGCAAGGTCATCTGGATGGGCCAGACTTCCTGGTCACCGGATTTAGGCTTGGGGTGCGAGACTGCGTCCACCATTGCGGGGAGGGACTTTGCAATGTCGAGTTCCGGGTTGTCATGCATCCCAGTGGTCTTGTTCACCAAATAGTCAACGAATAGTTCTGCCACCTGTAGCTTGAAAGGTTTAGGCCACTCCGCTGGCCTGTGGTCGTGAGGTAGGCGACTTGTGGATTCCCAGGCTTCCCATTTGTCCATCAAGCTGCTCTTCAAACCACCTTTAACGAAAAAAACTAACGAACGCTTGGCCACCTCTATCCCCTGCCGGTTAGCAGTTTGTACTGCCAGTCTCGCTGTGTTTTTGCTCATAGAGTTCACGTTGTCGATACGCTCATGGAGTCGATCTAGTTCTTTTTCAACCTTGTCAAGCCTCTCCTTCGACATGGCTAAGGCAACCCACACACGGCTACACCCGTCCAAGCTGTGCTACCAAGCTGAGCTCGTTATGGCCACCGGTCATACACATGTTTACGCAACCGATGCAGAGAAAAAACATGAGCAGTCTCAAAAACTGGAGCTGGATCTCTGCCCTGTGCCACAGAATGCGGACATGTAAGAGGAAAGGTTAGCTCTCTAGCAGGGTGCGAATGATTGACATGCATGCGCGCACTGCTTCGGCCCGGAAAGAAAGCCCCACACTCCCAACAAACACACGGCGAGGCTCCTGGTTGATGTAAGGGGAGGTGCTTCGCCAATCCTCGTTCATCATCGAAGACCCTCGGACACAACCTGCATCCCCACACCCGGTCTCGATAGGTGCCCTGTCTGTGTACACGTAACACATGATGAGACAAGCCCCCTTTGGTAGCAAACCTTCGAGCACATCCCGCGAAAGCACACGCAAACGGCAACTGAGCATCCGCCGCATCTACCGCAGGTCCCCTTACCCAATACTGTTCCGGCCTGACTTCCCTCCCCGGGTCCTCCTCGTCCTCCGCTCCCCCAGCGTCCCGACCCAACACCCAAAAATATCCCATCCATCCCTGAGACGGACAAGACCTTGTCAACAAAGTCAACGTGGCATATGTGAGCCAACAATATCTTAGCAGGATGAGCTCCTTCCGGCCACCCCCTTTTGACACTAAAATGCGCCGTCATCTTTTGCATGTGCACAGCCATGGCAAACTCGGTTCCCGCAACAACTCTCTCGACCTCAGGGCTGAAGCCAAGTTGCACGAGCCAGCGCGTCACTGTGTTGATCTCCCTAGCTGCTCCGGAAACAGCAACACTGAAGCTGCAAGTAACCAGTGATCTAGGATACGCACGGAGGCCGACTTCGTCCGGATCTTGTGTGATCAGGATGGCCGTTGCATGGCCAGTGTAGCCTACAGCGCTCAACACTGCAGGAATGGCTTGCTTAGGCGTTTTGGCTATGCCCCCTCTGGCTGAAAGAAGCTGATATGGCACAACTTCCGTGTTCCACTCCTCAGGTAGTAGCTGGCTCTGGGCACGTAGCTTGGCTGCCTCAGGCATTGCTGCAGCTACTGATCTAAGGAAATCTTGTTCGGCTTCCTCAGCGGTTTGCATGGCTGGTTGCTGAAAATTGTTGCCACGACCCTTGCCTTTGCCCTTGCCGGAACCATTGCCCTTCAAGGCATGCAGCAGCCGATTGCGAGCAGTCGCGCTCACGAACCAGTACACCACAAAGCTGAACCACATCATCTCAACAAGGATCATTGAAAGCCAAGTTGGCATGTACTTGCACCCCACATAGGCAGTCAAAAAGAAGCAAATTATTGCGAAAACCAACAATCGGTGCTTGTGCTGTACTGCATTAGAAGGTATGAACATTCAACCGATGCAAAATACATGGCGCAACGCAGAAAACATAATTAGGCGGATTTTCCGCGCAGTGCGAGCAAGTGATTGGCAGCATCTCACGTGTGGGTTTGTGCGCCGCGTTCATATGCATACGGACAGAGTCTCTGCCTGGCCACAGGCCACCGCATCTGGCGCGCCCTTCCCACCATCTCCTCCAGACCCCCAGTCACCACCCTTAAACCAGCATTTAATATCCTCTCCTGGGGTAACCCAACCTTTCCAGGATGCTTCAGTGAAAGGATCCTGGCACGTATCGCCCTGCTCTAAGGCCTGCCGTTTGGTACTTCCCATCTTTCTTGAATGGCCTCCCTGGTCCAGCTGATGTATGTATGTATTGTAATGTAATGCAATGTATTGTTATGTATTGTTAGGGAATGTTATGTAATGTTGTGTCATATTGCGTCATGCTATGTGATGTCATGTTATGTATGTACGTACGTATGTACGTATGTACGTTTGTACGTACGTATGTACGTATGTACGTATGTACGTATGTACGTATGTACGTATGTACGTATGTACGTATGTACGTATGTACGTATGTACGTATGTACGTATGTACGTATGTACGTACGTATGTATGTATGTATGTA
>CAJNIZ010002945.1:1887-14377 GCA_905231905.1 Symbiodinium pilosum | reverse complement strand
GGGTTTAGGGTTTAGGGTTGCACCTAGATCCTGGACATTCCTGTTTGTTGTTCATGGAATCCCAACAAAGACCTTCAAGGGTTGCCTTTGTTATATGTACCGACGAGGTGGCCCTAAGCCCTCCACTCTGAAGCTCATACCCCCAGCTCGAAACCCAAGCACTCCACTCCAAACCCTCAATCCCAAACCCTCCATTATAAACCCTAAGCCCCAGTCCGCATTTAACCCTAAACCCTAAGCCCTAGTCCGCTAAACCCTAAACCCTAACCCTACAACCGAGAGGCTTCCGGCAGTAGATCACGGTCGGTGAGTATGCGCTCGGCTGCGCAGTGTCCAGCGGCCTCCAGACCAAGAAGCGAAAATGTTAAACAGTGTAAACCTAACCCTAAACCCCCTAAACCCTGAACCCTAAATAGTAGTTTCCATTTTCTTTTCCACTATCCCAATATAACCCCCAATAATATATGGTTTAGGGTTCGGGGTTCGGGGCTTAGGATTTAAGATCCCTTAGGGTCCGACTTTGGTACCTTGAAAGGGGATATAAGGGTTATGTAAGGGTATACAGGGCTTAGGGTAGTTCCCAAAATTAGGGATACATAGGGTTCTATAGGGGTTCTTCAGGGATAATGGAAAAGAAAATCGAAGCTACTATTTAGGATTTAATGGAGTTTCCAAAATCAGGGCCCCATTTTGGTACTCCTAAATATCAGGCGCCGTAATATAGTGTATAACCAAAATAGGGCCCATGTTTTGAGAATAGCCCATGTCATCATTCCTGCTACTCCCTGAGTACTAAGCCCTATGGGCTCCCCCCTTCATTGAGGCTACTTGCTGATTATTTTTGCGAATTAAGGGGAAGACGGGGGGTACCCATAATTTTAAAGCTTGTAATGGTATGTAACGCTTTGTTTGGTTTACAGGGTTTTAGGGCTTCATATAGATTTAGGGGCTTATAGTTATAGGTTTCAATAGGGTAGACTAGAGCTTTGGGTTTTGAGTTTTCAGGGCATGTTCAGGGTGGATATGACGCGGCTTAATTATGATTCAGGGTTTGGGTTTTTTAGGATTTACAGGGTTTTGCGATTGCAGGAGAAATGCCACACAAATACCGGAGTAGCAAATGAACATCGACATCAACAACAACATGGCAACTGGGACTACCTTGTAAGCAAGAGAGCTCAAACATTGTGCATATGATGAGAATTGTGCATACGATGATCGTGCCTATGATTGGAGGCCTTTTAGGACTTAGCGATCATATCGTAAAAGGGTTTTGGCTTTTAACGGTAGAAAGTCGCAAAAACATAACTTACGTGTAGGCTGAAGGATTTATCGTAGGTTCTAGGATTCAGGTTTGCCTTCTATGGCATAAGCGTAGAACCATCCAGTATCCTTGAGGTTCTTGTGCATAAGCTCCGAAACCCGACACCTCAATGAATCAATTCAACCCTTGCCTTTTGACCCTACACCCTTGAGAAACCGTTGAAGGTCCCGCCACATCCTGCCAAACAGCCAAAGTCATGCGACAGAACAGTGAGCCTGGTCCGGCGAAGAGCAACGGCTGCATCATTGGCATCCTGTTGGGACAGCTAGCCGGCTGATGCGCGGCTTAAGTATAGAGATTCCTAGGGATCCAACTACCCCAAAGCAAGTAGTATTTATAGAGTTTAAGCCCAAACTAGGTACTATTCACATACTTGGATGCCCGGGGAAGATCTCGTGGCCTGTCTCGTTCAATCCACGGCACTTATCTCGTTCCCGGGGAATGCTGAACCCAGGTGCAAAAATACCAACGCGCCAAGCCTTCCACTCTCTTACGTAAATAAATGCGGCTGCTCATATAATCCTTTATCTAATCCCCCTGAAGGAGTTTAGACTATAGTTCGTTTGAGGTTTCCAAGCTGAAAGATTTTGGTGAGGGTTCCGCGTGAGATATGATGTCAAGGCGCTGTAAGAGACTTCGTACGTATAGGGCTAAGCATATACCTCAGACGTCCAGGATTGTACCCCTAAGGTCGTATACCCCTAAAATCTTAACCAATACCGCCCTAATGCAGTGATATGAAAGCTCGAAGCCGCGGGCACGACCTGAGCACAAAACCCTGAAAGCCTTGAGCACGATTGAGGGTTTAGGGTTTCCGGCTGAAAGCGGGCTTACCTATCATGTTCCTAGCCCATGGATGTCATATCATCATCGCGCCCCACGCGCATCCAAAAATCAGCAGGGTTTGATGGGCACCGAGTCATGACAAACCCGTCATCAGCCACTGCTTGTTTGGGCGTTGCGCAAGTCGGAGATCAGCAACACATTGCATATATATTCTCATTTCAAGGTGGACCTCGTATAACCTTCCATAGTCACAGACCCTGAGCCCTGTTTTAAGAACCCCTTCGATGCCGGGGTTCCCCATGGCTTTCTGCTAGGATTGCCAACCGCATTAGGGTTTCGGGTTAAGGGTTAGGGTTTAGGGCCCTGGTGGGAGCACCTTCAACACTCAACCTCGATAGTCAGAGGATTTTGGCAACCTCATAAGCCCTAGTATTAGGACCCTCTTATAGTTACTATGGTCACAATTTGGGGGTTGGGATACAAAACCCTCTGATTGTATCGATAGCAGCTCAACCCCACCCCTGACACCAACCCTGGGTTCGGAATTTAGGGTCTAGGGTTTGGAGTTTAGGGCTTAGGGTTTGGAGTTTAGGGTTTAGGGCATTGGAGTTTAGGGTTCGGGGCTTTCTGTTTGGGGCTTTGGGTTGAGGTTTGGGGTGTACCTGGACACTCCCGATTACCCATACTACTAACCTATATACCCATCATCCTCTGGTTATTCATCATGGGCATCTGGGAGGTCTACGTGGTGTTCAGGGCTCGGCGTCTGGGAGCTAAGGTTTTAGGGTTCGGCGACTGAAGCCAAGAGATGTTCACTTTTGGAACCTCTGCGCTGAAGTTCTTCGCTTTCTTTGCGCTGAATTTGCCGTCCTGGACCGACTTGGTCCCAAATAGACAGGCAGCCATGCAGAAAGCCAAGAAGTGAGGGATGCACTCATCCTTCCGCATGATTGCGTCCCGAACGGCAAGTGGATCTGCGCCTTGGTAGAGCCAAGATGAGTCCAGCCCCTCCCCAAGCTCCTCGGATGCCTCAGCCACTGCCTCGTAAAACTTCTCCATAATTAGCTCCATTGGTCCCACCAGCCTTCGGGTGAAAAGCACAGAAGTGAAGCCTGTCCCAAATGTAGCAGCGCCTGAGGCGATCAGTCTTCTCGTGATGGCAGTCGGTCACGAAGTCGACTACCTTCCTGAGGTTTTCAGACCTGATCCTCTCAGACAACCAGGTTGAGAGCTCGAGATACTGTTGAAGGACCCGAGGACAGAAGCCAACCAAGCCCTAGACCCTTGCAAAGGGTACAGCCCAATAGGATTTAGGGTTTAGGGTACAACGTCTTCGTGGCCTTTGAGCGACTATGGTTCAGAGGCAATATCACAGTATGGGACCCCAGCCCCTGAACCGCTGGGATACCACTTGGCACACTCCCCAAAAATAGCCTTGAAGCCCAAACCCAAAAGTGGCCCTACCAGCACTACTATCCTGCCTACATGGGCTTCCATGTTAGTTTTGGGGAGGGTGCTAGAAAGGCTTGAGTCCCAAAACCCCACAATCTCTGGGTTGTTGTGTGTTTTTTGAACCGGAACTTTTCAGTAGAATAGGCCTCCGGTCTAGGGTTGCGGGTTTAAGGTTGCTCTCGACAGCATGGGCGTGTCGGGGATGGCGATCCTTAGGAACTTTCATAGGGTTTAGGGTTTAGGGTTTAAGGGTTTAGGGTTTAAGGGTTTAGGGTTTGGGTGCGCCAAGTCTTTGGGTCTGACAAGAATCGGACCTAAATTGGACCTCTCGGATTTGGCAACTACCTCCTCCGTATTTTCCCCAGAACTCTAGGATCCCATAACCCTACGCCCTAAAAAACATAGAGTAGCTTTCAGAATGACTGCACATTTTCCCTGTTTCACCCTATAAAATCCTATAAATCCCTATTTATCCCTATGCCTCAGAAAACCTTGCGAGTTTCTCAAAGTCAGCCTTACATTGTCTTCAACGGGGAGGCCCGTTCTATCCCCATTTTGACACAAGAAGCCCCGACCCTCTAACATTTTGCAAAACCGGTACTCCGTTCATTCTAGGTTTGCCTCAAACCCTTAATTCTAAACCCTATAAACCCTAAGCCCACCCCAATTCTGGGCAACTCCCCAAACCCTGAATCGTGAGGTTCTTGCCTGCGCATCGAAAAGCTCGCGCACGCGTCTTTCCATTGCGGCCTCTGTCGGCGAGGCTGAGGCTTGTAGGGCTTTAATTTCCTTATGTTTGGTATGGTCCCCAATTTCATTTCCCTCTATATTTTCTCATCCATGTGATTATCCATTACTGGGGAGAATATCCCAACACCGACATAATCATAATCCTACTTGATCACCAGCATATCGCACCGAGCGATCCGTCCTCCCTTGTTTACGGTTTAGGGTTAGGGTTTCTCATGGCCATCTCACATCCTTGCTCATTAACTTCATGCTGACAGCCGGCGACACTCAAATCCCTGAAGATTCAGGTACCCTTAATTGGGGTTGCAAGGGACCCTGACAGGTGGTACTTACGCCTACATAGGGGGAAGTTCGAGGGTTCAGGGACAAAATGCTTAAATCTAGGGATAAGAGTTCAGACCTTCGACTGCTCCACAAAACACCTAAAAAGGACGCCCTGGGCCTTGAATTCATGTTCTCATATTCCACACCTAGTTACGCTTTAGTTTACCCTTTTCAGACATCACCCCATTGAACCAAAAATTCACTCCCAGTTTCAATACGCGTTTGTTCACCCTAGACCCTACACCCTTGAACCCTAAACCCCTAAACCCCTGAACCCAAAACAACCAAATCACATAAACCCTAAACCCCAAAACCCTTAAACCCTCGAACCCCTATACCCTAAACCCTATATCCCTACCCCATATAACGCCAAAACAGCCCTTTTATCTGCTTTAAAGGGACCCTAAACCCTAAACCAGATGCCCTTAGCCCTGTCTTCCTAGGTTCTTGTGAATCCTAAACCCTAAACCTGAACCCTAAACCTTAAACCCTCAGAATGCAAGGGCTGGCCTTGTCTGGAAGCTCCTCGGCGGCAAAATGCAGATTCCTAGGCTCGGAAAGTGGCGTGGGGATTATATGCGGTTTAGGGTTTAGGGATTGGGTTTTAGAATGGGTTTAGGGTTTAGGGTGTAGGGTTCATAGTGATTACATGGGTCACAGGGATTGTAGGGTTTCTGGCTCAGGGATTATTATGAGGTTTGAGCTTGGTGCTTGAATCTAAAATCCTTGTCCGGACGTCCTTGTCCGGACGTCCTTGTCCGGAAGACCTGCAAAGCTATCATCCTCCCCTAAACCCTAAACCCTCTACCTAAACCCTAAACCCTAAACGGTCCCCATTTCACTCCCTAGTTCAAAAGTGGCCAATTTCAGACGCAACTTCCCCAGCACCCAAACAAAAACTTGAACCCTTAACCCAAGCCCTACAGGCATGCGGTTTAGGGGTCAGGGGGCTGCCCTAAACCCTAAACCCTAGGTCGGGGGGCTGTATAGGGTAGATTTCGGGACAGACACGCCCCTAAGCAGGACTCCTAGGAGGCGGTTTATGTAACCGTTAGAAACTTACTGCTTCTTTGTAGGGTTTAGGGGTTTAGGGTTTAGGGGGAAAACTCCTTCTTCTTTGTAGGGAATAAAGGAAGATATTCTCTCTATAATCCCAGAAATGTATGGTATTCCCTGCTTCCCCACTAACCCTAAACTCTAGACCCTAGATAAGAAAGTAATCCCCATATAATCCCTACATAAGGTGGTCCCATATTCCCCCTAAACCCCCTAATTCCAATACTCCTTACAAAGAACCTGCAGGAAAAAAGGTTCTTAGAGGGTCTAAACCCTAAAAACCTAAACCCTAAAACCCTAAACCCAACAATCCTAAAGCCCGAACCCTAAGACCCTAAAACCCTGAACTCTCAAACCCTAAACCCTGAACCCCAAAACCTAAAACCCTAAACCCTGAACCCTAAAACCCTACACCCTGAACCCTAAACCCTCTGTCCTACTGAGGCTAGCTCAGGGGATCTACCTGAAGCCTGAAACTCTGCCCTGCACCCCGCCCTCAACACAATATCCTAGACTCTATACACCCTTAAACCCTAATCTCTAGACTCTTAAGCCCCTAAACCCTAAGCCTTGAAGCCTTAAAGCAAACAAGATTTCGGTCGATTCATGGAGCCCGTGACGTGCTCCGCGCCCTCCAAGTTCAACGACCTGACTAGGAGACTCCGCGCACCCTATGCGTAAGTTCTCCAGACATTACAACAACCACATTATAATGTGTATGTATGTATGTATGTATGTATGTAATGTAATGTAATGTAATGTATGTATGTATGCACGCATGTACGTATGCATGTATGCACGTATGTACGTATGCACATATGTACGTATGTACATATGTATGTATGTATGTATGTATGTATGCATGCATGCATGCATGCATGCATGCATGCATGCATGCATGTAGGTGAGTATGTCATTACTGTATGTATGTATGTATGTATGCATGTATGTATGTATGTATGTAATGAAATGTGATGAATTGAGCTGAAATGTAATGTAATGTATGTATGCATGTATGCATGTAAAGTACTGTACTGTACTGTATTGTCAGAAAGATCATGTAATGTATTGTAAGTATTTGTGTATGTCTGTATGTATGCATGTATGCATGTATGTATGTATGCATGCATGTATGTATGTATGTGTACATGTATATATGTGTACATGTATGTATGTGTACATGTATGCCTGATTTGTATGTCTGACTTGTATGTATGTATGTATGTATGCCTGATTTGTATGTCTGACTTGTATGTATGTATGTATGTATGTATGTAGGTATGTATGTATGTATGTATGCCTGATTTGTATGTCTGACTTGTATGTATGTATGTATGTATGTATGTAGGTATGTATGTATGTATGTATGTATGTAATCAATGTATGTATGTATCAATGTATGTATGTCATTAATGTATGTATGTAGGTAAATAGGTATGTAGGTATGTATGTATGTACGCATGTAATGTAATGTAATGTAATGAATGTAATGTAATGTAATGTAATGAATGCAATGTAATGTGATGTCATGTACTGCTAGTATGTATGTACGTACGTATGTACGTATGTGTGTATGCATGTATGTGTGTATGAATGTACGAATGTCGTAATGTAATGTAATGTAATGTAATGCATGCATGCACGCATGCCTGCATGTTATGTAATGTATTGTACTGTAATGTAAGTAAGTATGTATGTTTGTCATTGTATGCATGTATGTATGCATGAATGTATGAATGTAATATACTGTAATGTAAGGTAGTGTAAGGTAATGTAATGTACGTATGTTTGTATGCAGGTAGGTAGGTAGGTAGGTAGGTAGGTAGGTCGGTGAGTAGTGCACACCTGTACAATTGTGCGCGTAGATGTGCATATGTATGTATCCAAAATCGCACAGAGCTGTATATGTTCTTGCCGCCTCTGTCTGTGTCTGTCTGTGTGTCTCTCTCTTCACATGGTCGGATGTCCCCATATCAGGACACACACACAGCATATATACATACACATAGACATTGATGTATAGTGTGTAACAGATGCGGTTTTCAATTTCTCAAGATGGCCGCCATATAATCCTGACGATGGACCCCTGTAGCCCCTAGAAAGCAGTTGTATAAATGTATAGATCCCCGGGCACCCTATTTGATATAGAAGTCCAAAGACGTGCTGCGGTCCTGGAAGCGGTCTGCTTGTTTGGGGGTTCAGTAGTGCGCACGGCGGGGCACAACAGCCTAGCCTTCTAGCACAAGTTCTCGTTTCGGGAGCTACCCTAACATTCCAATTAACTACAACTGCAACGCTACTTGATGCTACTTGCATCTATCCTCAGAGAGCTCTTCCGTCATCGGCTCCAATTGCGTCCCCGAGCCACCTTCCTATTTGTTTACGAGTCCACGGGGATCCTTTTTGTCATGAGGAAGCCCATACCGAGCCAGCCAGCCTACTTGAACATTCATGGGCAGTTTTATCCGAGATAGCACCCCTAAATCCCAAACCCAATCAGTTAGCTGAGTCATTAGTACAGTTGTTCAGCTGGCTAGAATTACCTTGAGCCTCTGAGTAATTGCATAACAACTATACTTGTAAACCCTACGACTGCACGGTCTGGCATTTATACCCATACTCAGTGCCATTATGCTCGACTTATAACTGGGGGGCCCCTCTGTGAAATTCTAAGCCCGATACATCATGCATCCCGAAGACCCCTTCAAGGGGTTCCAGGGGCCTTTTCGATCATTCAGGGCCTAGGGTCTTGGATACTTCTCTCAGCTGCAGGGCCCCGCCTACATTTTGCAAACTGGTAGCCTTAAGCAACCCATAAAGTTAGTCCTAATACTTAGCCCCTAAACCGTTGAACACTAAACCCTGAACCCTTAAACCCAAATCTCAAATTCCCTAAGCCCCAAACCGCCTAGGCCAGGCTAGAAAAACACAAGCTACAGTACACGGCTCATGGGAGGGGTAATGGGGATATCTTGGGGACAAGTTAGGATAATGGAAAAGAAAACGGAAGCTACTATAGAGGGTTAATATATTGGGACAGTGGAAAGGAACATGGGAGCCACGACTTAAGGTCTATAGTCCCCCTTGAGTAGATAGAATATGGGGTATATGACGATCTTGATATAATATACCAATCCTAAATCCTAAACCCCAAACCTATAGAGTTTAGGGTCTTCCTAAGCCTGGTTTCGTAGCGTTTTCCAGAACAAGGGATCCAAATGCTACAGCCTGGGCAATATGGGGTTACACAGCGTTATGTAGGGATTGACCGGCATTTACAAGGTTGAGTATACCGCGTATATGTGCTCTTTAAAGAAAATGATCCGCAGTCAATCCCCTGAAATTTTCACTTCAAATTCCACCCTGTGCAAAACTGAGATCCTACACTACATCAGAGGCCCTAAAGCCCATAGGAACCACTAATCCTAAACCCTAAACCCTAAATAGTAGTTTCCATTTTCTTTTCCAGTATCCCCATATAATCCCAATTTAACCCCTAATATTACCTAAGCACCATCCCTATAATATTCCTAATATAGATAACCCCAATATAACCCCCAGACAAGGCCCTCCCGAAATCCTTCCGCAGCCTCATCACGTCGTGCCGTACTTCCTGCTTGCAGGTAGCCGTTAGCCTCGAACGATCCCAGATTTCGCAAGAAAGAACTACGTGATCGATCATGGGTACTTCCCTAAATCCCAAACCCCAAACCCTAGGGTTTAAGGCTCAGGGAGAAGAAACAAGAGTTCTGCCTCTCATAGCCCGCAATGCTACTACCTGAGAACCTAACCTCCGAGTTGGTTTCAGGGTTGTTGTACAGGCCCCAGGAGGAGAATGTGAATACCTTTGCTTACACAAAATCCTGAACCCTGACATATGGAACTTGATCCCTCTATATTTATATATATATATATGTCGTTATGTCTATGGTGCATGCTGACCAGCCCCCCCCCCCCAATAGTAGGGTACTGGTACAAGGTCCCACAGTTGCCAGCTTTCTGGTACGCGACTGTCACTTTGCAGCATCAAGACCCGCATGTTTGAGAGGTCAAGCAGATGAGGATTGATGTGACAAATCCTATTTAAACAATGGAGTCTTCTACAGTTCAGAGATGATATGCATGCGGAGCTTTACAGAAATTCCCAAAGAAGCTCAACCCCCTAGCCTGCTCCCTGTGGCTGGGCTGGTGGGGATAGCATGTGGGGGAGGGCAGAGGGATCCTGCAGAGTTCAACCACGTATATGCCCTAAACCCTGAACTCAAAAGTTCATAATTCACATGTAGAAACCAAAGCAACTACCAAAACCATGTCAAGGTATATTCGAGCTACCCTAGTCTAGAATGATGCAAGGAGTCTAGCACCAAATTGTGGGAACTCACTGTGGCTTCTACGTTATATAGCCACAGTGCCCACTTCACTCTCCACCTTCGTTTCCTCTTGAGTCGCCACTATTGTAGGCAAGAACCTCTAAATCTCAAAACCTGAGTCTGAACCCACCCAAAACCCACGCGGTTTAGGGTCTAGGGTTCATGTTCCGTGTCATTTGCCATGGGATGTTCCGTGTCTTTTTCCACTTTTTGTATTACAGTCCTAGTCCCCTCACCCTAAAATAAAACCCCACACCTCCTTCACTGTGAACTATTCCCATTCTGGCATATCGTACTACTTTGGGACATTTTGATCTTCGTTGGGAGTGTAACCTCTTCCGAACTCCTTAACTACCCTAAACCCTAAACCCTTGACAGGGACCTAGGTCCCATATAAGGCCCTAAACTCTAAACCTTAACCCTATTGTCCCCCTAAGTAGATGGAATATGGAGTATATGGGGATCTTATTTAATACATCTAAAGCCACATTGTATCTACTTAAGAGGGACTGTAGACCCTAAACCCCGAGTCCTAGGTCTTGAGCCTGAACCCTAAACCCTAAACCCTAAACGGGGCTCTAGCGCCAGGACGGGTGGGGTCCGACCGCCGCGGCCTGTGCCGCTGAGAGCCTGGGTGCTAAGGGCCTTTTGGGTTTAGGGGTTTAGGGTTTAGGGTTTAGGGATTAGGGTTAAGGGTTATATTGGGATAATGGAAAATCAAATGGAAGCTACCATAGTATACCGGGGTTATATAGAGGTTATATAGGGATAATGGAGCTGGGATGTCAAATGTTCTGGAACTCACGAGGCTCGGATGGGGATGTAAAGGAACATATAGCTATATATGGGCAGCTTCTATACAAGGCAGGGCCTCAGGTCGGGTGGTTGAATTCGGTGTTGACTGGTGTCGGCTGGAAGCCTGAAGGTTAAAAACCTATTGCGTAACTAGAATGCATTCCCTGGGTGGCCCCCCACCCTGTAATAGTAGTGCAATGGGAAATCAAGAGGACCTCAGTATAATCACCATTATTCCTTATAGTCACCATTACTCTATGGGGGGTCCACCCAAACCCTAAACACTAAGCCCTAAACTGCGATAATTACAACGCATTCCCTACCAAGAACAGGCCAGCAGTCACATATGTTGGGTCAATCCATCACCCAGCAATGGTAGGTATATTGAAGCCCTATTAACTCCATATTTAGGGGCTATTGCTGTAGGGGGGATTGACCTCACCTGTACCCTAAACCCTAAACCCCTAAACCCCTAAACCCTAAACCCTTTGGCAACTTTTAGCTCTAATCGCAATATATCCCTATAACCTGCAAATGCTCATGTGAGCTGTAGTCTAAACTCCTCAAAGGGGGGTTTATAGGGGGGATTATATAGGGGACTACTATAGGGTTTATGAAGGGGGATACTAGGAGTTTAGACTATAGCTCATGTAACATTCATAAACCCCCTATATCCCCCTTTAAGGCGAACCCTGTTTTCTGGAACCCCTCCTGTCCCATATATAACCCCAGCTTACATCGGATTCTCCATGTTCTTTTCCATGTGATTCTCCATCACAGGCGTACTGTTCCCAGAACCCAGAACCAAAAACCCTCAGACCCGTAAAGCCCCAAAAGACATAAACGCTAAACCCGAAACCCCAAAACCCTAAACCATAAAACGCCAACGCCCCCAAGCCCCAACGCCCTCAACCCATAATCTATCAACCCTAAACCTTGAATCCTTAAAGCCTTCATTAACCCTAAAACACCACACAATTAAACCCTAAACCCTGAACCCCCAAATCCCCAAACCCCAATCCCTAAACTCCAAAAGCCCGAAACCCCAAATCCCTAAACCCTAAAGACCTAAATCCCGAAACCCTAAACCTCAGTCCATGGACGGCAAGGACGCGCGAAAGCTGGCTGTACTCCTCCTGGCGCTGGTTCTGGGGCCAAACCTAAAAGGCTTTAGATTTGGTGTCTAATCCCCACAAAAATTATCTATGAATCTATTTCCCTTGTACCACAGTGGACGAAATTACTTGTTATTCCAAACCCCAAACTCTAAACCCCTAAACCCTAAACCCCAAACCCTAAACCCCAAACCCTAAACCCTGAACCCTAAACCCTAAACCCTAAACCGCCACCTCAAGCTCAAAGACAACTTATACACGTATTGTTTGGGTCAATCCCCCACCCAGTAATGGGTACCACAAGGGACTTAGGGTTTAGGGTTTAGGGTTTAGTATATGAAGGGGCTATTAACTCCATATTTAGGCGCCATTACTATAGGGGGGGATTGACCTAACGTATTGTATGCTGAAGGCTTTGGAATTTGCCCCCCCAAGCTAAGCTGAACACCAAACATGCACCCTAAACCCTAGACACCCACGCATCTTCCTGAGCATATTAATAACCCTAAACCCTAAAC